>NDGM011162688.1:0-10094 GCA_002564305.1 Octomys mimax | reverse complement strand
GAAACTCGGCGAGGTTAGAAGGGTTAACAAAATGGAGTCAATTTTGTCAGGGTACAACATTCCCTATCAGGGAACCTTGGCTTCCCTGCCTCTATAGGACATTTGTGATTTTGCTGAGCTCTTACCTCATGGTATACAGATTTCTTTCTATTTTTTCTCAGCACACCCACAAATGTTGAAATTGCTGTCTGTGTACAATCAAGAATGATATTCATTTAGAGAGAGGTAAAGCAAGCTGGACCTGCCTGCTCTGCTCCTTTGCTCTCACTAAGGAAAAAAAGGAAGTTTAGATCAAATCACAAAAGATAATCAGAAACCCATAACTGAAATTAAACATTTTTATATGAGCTGCTTCTGTTTTGATTGCCTAAAGAAAACTTAAAGCCTTCTTTTTGCAAAGGTCTGCTACTCCCTGGTGAATTTTCAAGGAAATAATTTATCTCTTATTTTAAAGTCCCAAAGGGCCATGTCAGACTCCCTGTCTCAGCCATTGTTGTGTGAGAGCTCACATTTGCCTAAATACTACTGGTCAATCTGCTTACTAGTCCTGTAATCACAGTGGTCTACCTCTTTTAAACATTTCAGGGACCTCAGTGTGGCCTAGGTTTCTCGCTTAATCTTGACAGTGTTGTGGATCAGGCATTCTCATTTTCTCTATTTTTTCAGGTGAGGATCCTGTCTCGGTTGCCTTTCTCTCATTTCTGGGATAAACTACACAACACCCCAAATTAAGGAAGTAAAGCTTTATTTAGCTCACAGTGTGTGGAGGTTTCAATCCAGTCAGCTGGCTCCCAGGCAGGGTGGCACATGGCAGAGAGCAACAGTTCAAGACAGTGCAGGACTGGAAAAGCAGCAAGAGCAAGAAGGGGAAACCAAGCCTCTTTTCCTCCCTTATACTGTAAGCAGGCTGCCCTGGGGTGCGAGTGTAGGACTCACCCAATTCCCATGCCCTCCTCTTGCACAGAATGAGGATGTTTACAAAGTATAAGCCTGGATGCCTGCTGAGTCACTTAATTAAACTTCTAAACTTCTCAAGTGGACACAATGTATTAACCAGTACAGATTCTGCAGCTCAGATCTTTTAGATGTCTCCCAGGTCAAACAGTACACAGGAAGCCTGGAAGAATCCCAAACGTGCTGAGACACTGAGCTCTTGTCATGAACACATTTTCCTGGTTCCTGTTGTGTCTCTTCTAAACAACACCAAGAACAAATAAAAGCAGACAATTCTAAGTTAGCAGAATGTGCACATCCATGCAATTTGTAGATAGTTCTCTGCTAGTTTCTGTTTTAGTAAGATGCTTGCCTTGCCTCTGGTAGACATACTTCAAGGCTCAGATTTATTCCCTGGTGATTTTGGCACGTCCAATGAACCCTAGATCTTACAACTCAGCAGAATAAAGGTTTACTTTTCATGTATATCACCTGTGCAGCACAGGTAAAAGAAGGTGTTCATTATGCCTCGGTGTGTAAGTATCCTGTGTGATAAAAGCACTCACATCTTGTATTGTACCCACACGAGTGATGTGCTTGAGCAGGAACTTCACAGCAGACCCAATTGCCTCCCCTTGACCTCAGTCCACAGTCATACATGCCTTTCTCATTACCAGCACAATGAACAAAATTTTCATACATCCCCACCTAAAAGTAAGAGAACTGGAAAAAATTGGGAAGTGCATAGAACTTCTACAGATGGTAAATTAACATTTGTTTATTTGTTTACTTTGAACTAGGCTTTCAATCACTCATTTCCTTATTTTAGTGTCCAAGAGGTCCCTTTGGCATCCTGAAATTAGTATGTGACAAAGAGACAATCTCTTACAAGCATAGAATAGAAAAGGGCACACAGAAGGCAAGTTCAGCTGAATTAATTAAAGGCTCAAATTAGAAAACAACATCAGTCTCAAAAATCAACCCAAGAATATTCCAGCAAACTGCGGCTCAGAACACTGAAGAGATAGGAGTGATTTCAGCATGTCTTGTCAGTGGTTTTGAGTCAAGTGAACTCGGAGGCCAAGCTCCTCCTCTGCACCCTCATTCTCATGTGCTGCTGACACAGGGGCCAGGAGATGCACACCACTGCACTCCACTTCCAAATCACCACAATTCCAAGTTAAAAAACTACTTAAAAGGCTTTGCTGCACACACTTTTGCTTTTAATGTTGTTGCATTCTGATCTACTCTAAAAATTTCATGAGATTGTCATATTGCTTTATTGAAATTAGATCAAATACAAACCTTTGGCTACAAGTAGGATTTTCTTATAAAAACACAGGGATGTCTGGTGGATTCATGCTTCATGAATGCAGATGAACTTGAGCAAAGAACAAGAACAAGGTGTCTTTTACTTACTGATACATTTCTCTGCACAATTATTTCTTTCTCTCCCCTATTCTCTGCTACCTCTCTCAATTGCCTCTCTCTCTCTCTCTCTTTCTCCCCCCTCCCCCCTCTACTATCCTATTTTGCTGCTCCGTGTAACAGGACCTGGTTATCTCATAGTTCCCAACTTATTTGGATCTTACAAACCTAACACATCATGACACAGACTGAATTTTTGTGGTTTCAAATCCCAAATAATGGGAGCCTCTGCTTGTCAACAGGTGTTGTCTGTCCTAGGCCTAATCAACCATGGCCAACTCTTCGAGGCTACAGCCATGCAGACGAATGCTCAAATCTTGGCCTTGAGATGGAACAGGAAAATTTCCAAGAAAGGATCTGAGAGTTGGGCAAATACCCCAAGAAGCATTTTATTGTTCTGAAGATGAAAGATCTTTTTAGATATTATAGTGAGTGAGATACTTAAAACTGTCATACAGGAACAAACTGAACAAGCAAGCATAACTAAGAAGGGTTGTTTCCTGACATTCCTGAATCTTCTGTGTATGATCTAAAACAATGGAGTTCCAAAAGTGGGCACTTAGAATCCTCCAGCTGAATCTGATGGCTGACTTTCATTTTGCAAAAACAATCTTGATTTAAGGAACAATATACCAATGCCCATCTTATGGTGGTGCGCTAAATGCCCAGTTATTCGCACAGGCAATTTTAACCCTCAACTAGCAATGCTTCGACCTATTAAAATTCTATTCTTTCTTCAAGGCCAAAGTGGAAGGTCATTACTTCCTCTCAGATAACTCTTCTCTTTCCTCTTTCCTCCTCCTCCCTCTTAGATTCCACCCACCCTCCTTGATACCCACACACCTACTCAAACATTAACTTGCAAAATTTAATCTCCACAATAAAACTGAAACACTCAAACACACTCAGTAATCAGATGCTTTCTTTTCTAAGGAATAACATGGACTTTGAGATCTTTAATCCATGTCAACTTATAATAGAAGCCATTGAATTTAGGAAAACATATTCAGGCCTCGTATTTCCTGTGCACATAATCATAAAATAGCTCCACTGACTTTTTACTGAAATATTTGGTGAGGTAGCTTTATGGTAAATCCTCAGCATAACTCTGTCAGATGTGAATTCCTTATTTTCTGCTTCTTACCTGGATAACAGCTCCTCCCGTGCCCCGCCTCCGTATAGCTGCATTTGTTAGTCATTACAGTCAGGCTGCTCATAGAGTCATTTAAACTGCTCAGGATCTCTTGAGTTAATTCTCAATTGCAGAACAAGCTTTAGAGGCAATGCCTCAGCCATTTGGAAGACTGAGCAAACAGCGCTATCCCTGGAAGCAAAAACAAGTGAAATATTTTACACTTAAAATATAATTGTATAATTAAAACGAGTAATCACAACCAATTTTTTAATAGATGCCAGAAATGGATATTTCGCTGAGTAATCTTCTCCTCAAAACAAGGCCTTTGCTGGCAACAGGCGCGCATTGATTTTCTAGCTGGACCCAGTGTTCCTGCCAGCTTGGGCATCTTTTTACCTGATTTTCACTTTTTTTTTCTCTGAGACAGAACTCTGTGGAGTGGCAGCAGCTACAATGTGGTCTTTCCACAGGAGTGTGGGATCCAAAATGTTTACTTTAATCATCAATAGCTCCAAAGGAGATGACTTTCAAGTCTTTTGACCTTCTGAGTTCTGGAAAACTTGCTGGAATCCTGTCTTACCATCCTGCCCACCCCATGGATGTTCTTTCCTGAGCTCCTTAGCATACAGTGCAAATTAAGGGTCACATTGTCCAGCAATTTTTGCAATGTCTGCTGCTCCTAGCATAAACACAAGCAGAGTGGAGGACCACACTGCTCTGCTCCATTGCAGATGCCTCATACAACTTCATGGACAATTCTCACAGTGGGAACAAGAGTTTAATGCATTTCCTTTCCCAGAGCAGCTGTTTCCTCCACTTGTTCTACTCTCACTCCTATTTTGATGATAGACACTCCATGGTTTTTAATGTGTCATTTCACTCTGGGTTTCTTTACCATCCAAAGCAACAGTTTTTCTTGTTTTTAAGTACCAAAACTTTTTTTCAAATAATTAAGAATGTCAATACAGGTATAAAAGAAACTTGTGAGACAACACAGGAGAAAAAGAAAGTGGCTTATCCCCATAGTGCCTCATATAGTAAGCTTGTTTCACTGATCCTAAACTCTGAGTGTAAGATACAGAATTAAGACCTGATTTCTTGGGCAGGCCAAATAGCTCAGCAGATTAAAGCTCCTGCTTAGGCAGACACAGCAGCCAGAAGAATGATCCTTCGGTTCTCTGAGATGGCAATTGAGACTGGGTGTGGTGGCACACTCCTATAATCCCAGCACTTCAGAAGCTGTAAAGAGAAGGATAACTGTGTCACTATTTACGCAGTGAGATCCTGTAGATCCTAAATACCAAAAAAAAGGAAAAAGAAAGAAAGAAAGAAAAGAAAAAGAAAATGAATGAAAGAAAGAAAGAAAGAAAGAAAGAAAGAAAGAAAGAAAGAAAGGGTTTATTTTAAGAGGGAGAAATGGGTTGGTTTTTTTTTTGTAATTTTTCATTTAGGGCCAGAGTTTAATCCCCAGTTCTGCCAAAAAATAAAAATATAAATAAATCTTTCATTTAAGCATTATTTGCATTCTCCCCCAATTCTATGCATTCCTTACAGATACAAATTAGAGAGTTCATAAAAATACATCATGGACCTATTTAAACTATATGATTAACAGCTAATATATGGCATTAGCTTGTAGGATTTTATGGAGATTAGCATGCATAATTATATTTGATGGTATATGATAATTACCTGTTAGGTTGCATTTTAAAGTTTGATGACTTGAGAACATTCATCAATCCATATATGGCACAAAGTCTGATATAAAATTACAGCTCATTTTAATTGTTTTTTTTAAGTAATCAAACTGACATCTCTCATAATGTAAAACCTAAAGGAGGCCAACTAATTTCATGAAGATGGTGTTAATAAAAAAGTGATTGGAGTACTAATTGGAAAGTACTTTTTAGAAAATGGGATGTTCTGATCAATATTTTCCAAATGAGCTAATTAAGTGTGAATTTAATGTTTCTGTATTTCCAATAAAACATACAAAAAGACAGATTGGATTTGGATTTTTCTAGGATGCTAAATGCAGGCACTTCAATAGAAAAGCTTTTGCAGTTCTGTAGCAATGTGTTTTCTAGAGCATCTCTTAAAGCAATAGAGAACATTCACTATACAAGGAGGAGGATGTTCACAACTTTGTATACCCACCTGCTCCTCTATTTTTTCTTGTACTTTCCGGCCTTCCAAATGCTGATCCTTTTCCCTGCAGAGTGACTCATCCAATCCCAGACGAAAGATTCCTGATAATACCAGACAAGCTCTATTTCCATTGAAATAATGCTGTTTCGTGTTTGTTGACATTGGAATTGACCTTGAACCTTTAAACTTTCTTTGTCTTTTTTTTATGCTCCCCCTAGTGACTCACCCATGATAAAACATAAGTGATAATACACCCATGTTCTACAGTTTAACCTGGAATCCAAAGTCCCTTGAGCTTTGAAGCATATATACTTAAACATTGACTCACACTGACCATGTAAATTGGGCAGGACCAAATTCAATAATGCACATAAAATTCAACCTTGAGACTATCTGGACACTTTATTTACCTCCTCTTTGCTATTCAAAATAAAAGGGTGAGTAAACAAACTCAGGCAACTCCAATGAGGAAGGAATTATGCTACAGTCAATGATGCTGAAGCAAAATAACCACCATGATCCCCCTGCCCAGCAAGCCTGGATGTATACTAACTCAGAAGAAATTGCTGCTCAGCTGCTAGGCTGGCTACATAGTTGAAAGTAAGAAAACTTAGAAATGACCCAAGACAGAAACAACAAAACACGCATTTGAAGGCACCTACATTGTTTACATTGCACACACAAATGGGAAGACACAGTTCTGGGCTACCCTTGTTGTCTTCCATTTTGGTGACTTTATGCTGCTGTTTCATGTTGACTGATACAAAAGCTGAAGTTTGGTAGTTCTTAGAGGAAAGTTGTGATTTTTCCATAAGGCTAGTATTACTTTAAGATTCATTTTTAAAAAGTGATTTCAGTGTTTTCACAGAAGTATTTTTTTTTTAAAAAAATCACGTTAGCCTGCAAATGCATTATTTTGTTTGCACACATACTGTCTTGCTTCAGTGAAGTGAAATATAGTACTATGAAGGCAACTCTACTGAAAAAGGCTAATGCTCAATTCTCTAATTATTAACACAATCTTTTCTGCTACAATTTTAGAATACTAATAAAATTATTATATTGAAATCTAGTTTCATCTAACTGAAGTGTTTAATTAGTAGGGCACATAGACTGGTCTGTATAATAAAGCTTCATTTTAAGGGCCAATTTTCTAGTTAACCCTTTTGAGAATTAAAAGACTTCATCTTTCATAGTCATTGAATACATTAATAAGTCAAGAATCCAGGTGGTGATTTGCAAAATAGAAAGTGAAATCCAAGATGAATGTGATAGTCTGAGTCCACTTAAAGCCCTTAAGAAAATATGCAATCTTTTCTAGAGGCAAAGTGAAAATAAAGGTATCTCAAGTGAAAAACAGGCTTACTTAACATGAGAAATATTCAGCCATTGTGGAGTATGTTACTAAGCCAACAGTCTGCAGAAACTACAAACAAAGCTTCCTCCAGGGAGTTTACAATTTGCTGAAAAACTTGAGTAACTAGTTTAATGTTTTCAGTTGGTGGTATCACCTAATCAACTCAAGAGAATTTCACATCTGTAGATTCAGTGTGACTTCAAGTTCGCAGAACAGGTTTTGTGGGCAAAATAAAAGAGGACTTGATCTGATTCTCAGAGAATCATGATAACGCCTATTAAAGTGGCAGAAAAGCCCATGGAATGAAATCAAAATATGAATGATAAGGGGCCTGGGAGATAGCTCAGTAGAATAAGTGCTTGCCCAGCAATCACAAGGGCCTGAGTTCAATCCTCAGTTCCGAAAAAAAAAAAAAAAAAAGTCAAAAAAATATGAATGATAACTTCTGAGAGTTCACCTTGTTGGTGAACTTGATTGGCTTGAGAGACATCTACATTAGTAAAATCCACTTCTGGATGTGTTATGGGAGTGAGATCTTAGGGGCGATGTGTGGTCACTGACCCTTTCCTCTTTACCAGCTACTTCAAGGGGGAGAGCTTCACCCTATCACATCCTGTAATGTTTCTACTTTGAAGCCAGCTAACCATGGACTGAAACCTCAGAAACCATGCCCAGAAATAAAGCTCTCCTGCTTTAAAATGTGGGTGTCAAGTATTTGGTTCCCAAAATGGAAAAGCTGAGCAATACAAATAAAGAAAATATCATATAAGGAGTGATAAAGCTAAAAAGAAAAAAATATGGAGTCAAGCAGCTACATATGACAGCTTGTTTGGAGTGCTACAGAAAAAACAAATTGAAAGCACAAGGCTGCAACCATGTAGTAAGACTTTTTAACAAATTATTTAATCTGAAGTTTTGGGGATTGAACTAAAAAATGTGACACCGAGCTACATATAAAGCCTTATTTTATTTTATTTTATTTTTGAAACAAGGTCTCACAAAGCCACAAATTTGCCAGGCTGAGATCAAACTTGGAATCCTGCTGCTTCCTCCTCCCAGAGTCCTAGCATGACAGGTGTGTATCATCCAGCTAGCACTTAGACTTTAAATTTAAAAAGAAAAGATTTTTAACTTTTTCATAGGTAAGCAGATTATGTAAGTGAATATAGATTAGGTCTTTCACTGATCTTACTGTTAAATATAAATAAAAGTCTCAATAATATGTTTTAAAATATCTTTTAAAACCCCCGCCCCCTCCCAATCACAAAATAGGAACACCCAGTCTAGGCCAAACAATGAGCACGAGCAGCTACTAGCAGCAATGAGCAAGAGACAGAATGAGCGTCTGCTCAGTCACTGACCAGGGCTGTAGAGCACAAAGCATGATTCGGAGGCTGGCCATTTGGTGAGTGTGTCCTGGGGAAGAGTGAGTCCAGGCATTTGGAATAAACGTTGCCTCTCCGTGTACTCAGAGAAGTCTACAGATATGGTCACTCCTCACAAAAGGAAACAAGCTTTCAAAATATAAGCCGGGGTAGGCCAAAAACAAAACCAGAAACTGATTAGCAAAGATTTGATACAAAAATAGTTCCACAGAATTATAATAGGTATATTTACTGTTTAATTAATAGAGAAGAGAATAAATATAACCAAGTAGTTTTTTTCCAAGTCATTTGTTTTTTAAATGACCAAATTTTACTTTCACATAAGAATGTTAATTGAAATTAAAAGCCCACCAAACAGATTTATCAAAGACTGGGCATGGTGGCTCATGCTTGTAATGCCAGCAATTAGGAGGCTGAACATAGGAGGATAACTACAAGTCTGACCTAAGTAGTGAGACCCTGTAGACCCTGGAAATACAAAAACAAACAAACAAATGACCAAAAAAACAGATTTATCATTGTATTGTAAAAACAACTCCATGAGCTCGGGAGATAGTTCAATAGAATAAGCACTTGCCTGGCAAGCACAAGGTCCTGAGTTCAATCCCCAGTACTGCAAAAATAAATAAATAAATAAATAAATAACAGATCACAAGAAATTATCTAGAATGGCCTGAGAAAATGTAAAATAGAGAAAAATGTAATGGATCATCAAGTGATTTATAAGAAGACAGGAATTGCTTTACAAATAAAAAAGTAATAAAACAAAGCAAAATGCAAAAAATGCAACATGCTTAATGTCTCAAAACAAAAAACCCTGTGAAGAAATTCAAATTAGAGAAGATATTTCTACTAACTAAGCCAAGCTGAAACCTTATATAGATCAAAATATTTTAGAGGAATTTCTGTAACATTAAAAATAGAAACTTATGATTAGAAAATGGACATTTTTTATAAATCTAGCAATATGCAGAGCCATGTGCACACATGTGAGTGTGTGTGTCAGTGTGCACATTTCCAAAAAAGAGTATAAAACAGCAATGGAAAGTAACAGAAACCAAACAACAATGGGGAAATTTTAAAATCTGTAGTTAATAAATTGGTGCCAGTTTATCTGGCACTTTGAAGTCAAAATAAAGTGTGTAAACTCTGCTTAAGTACATATAGTTCTCGCAGGCAGTTACTCTACAGAAAGTTTGACCTGAGATCATCAGGAAAGGTGTACAAGCATGATTATTCCAGCATTATTCATGGTGAGGAGTGGGGTTGCCCACAAGTTCTAAGAGAGCAGATAGTGAAGACAGGCAAAATGCACCACAGAATTCTATCTAACCAGATCAATAGATCATCTATCTGTCCACAGACCTACATAGAGGAAGCTAATTTTGCATGCTTTTATTTGGTATCTGGACAACTAATTTGAAGACATCATATGCAATATAACAACCATTGTTGAATTTCTATCATTTTATTTAGTGAAGTCCTGTGTCATTTCTAATTTTTTGTTACTATTTTTATTCCCTTTGAAAAATAAAAAGACTAAATTAAAAATAATTTTAAAATTGAAAAAGAAATATCTTCCCTACATATAACACTAACACGGCATGCTTCATGACATTAGCAATACTAGTATAAAAATACAGTATTGGGGCCAGGGAGATGGCTCAGTAGAATAAGCACTTCCCTGGCAAGCACAAGGGTCTGAGTT
>NDGM011162687.1:0-10122 GCA_002564305.1 Octomys mimax | reverse complement strand
CTTCTCCAACTTACTTCTAACTTAACTTACTTCTAACTTAACTTACTTCTGACTTAACTTACTCAGTATTGTTTTAATTTGCATTTTTTAAGTGACAGATGATGTTGAACATTTTCCATATATTTACTTGCCATTTGTATTTCTTCCTCTGAGAAGCATATATTCATCTCTGATGCCCATTTCTGGATTGGGTCTTCTGAATTTGGGAGGCTTGATCTTAAAAATTGTTTAGATGTTCTAGATAGAAGGCCTTTGTTGGAGGGATAGACAGCTATAATTTTTTCCTAGTTTATGGGTTTTCTTTTTACTGTTGGAGATTTGTTTTTAATTGTGGAAACCTTTCAAAAAGCTGAGATACCAGTTGCTGATTCTTTTAAGTATTTACCATGCACTTTGGTTTTTGTTCATGAACTCTTTACTTACCCCTATGTCTTTAAGATTTCTGCCTACATTTTCCTCCAGAAGACTTAAGTGTTTTTGTTTTATATTTAAATCTCTGATCCATTTTGACTGTAGCTTTGCGTATGGTGATAGGTATGGGTCTAATTTTAGCCTTTGGCATGTAGAAAGCCAGTTTTTCTAGCACCATTTATTAAAGAGGCTATCTTTTTTCCAGTAAGCATGTTTGGCCCCTTTCTCAAAGACAAGGTGGGGCCGGGGAGATGGCTCAGTGGAATAAGCGCTTCCCTGGCAAGCACAAGGACTCAGGCCTTCAATCCCTGGTCCCGCCCCCTCCCCCCAAAAAAAGATAAGGTGGCTGAGTGTGTTTGCAGTTGTCTGCATTTTTTTGCGGGGGGCAGCTCAGCCCACCCTGGGGACAGGGCTGTCATGGCACGTGGTGCCAGGGATTGAACACGGTCCCTGTACTTGCCTACGCAGGCGCTTCAGACCACTGAGCTATCTTCTTGGCCCTGTGTCAGCATCTTCTAGTCTGTTCCACTGATCCTCAGGTCTGTCTCTATGTCTGTACCATGCTTATTTTTTCACAGTAGCCTTATAGTACAATTTCAAGTCAGGGATTGTTATGTCTTTTGCCTTTCCTTTGTTTTCCAGGATTGCTTCTGATATCCTGAGTCTCTTCTGGCAGCATAATTTGTCATAACTAAATACTGGAAACAACTCAGCTGTCCACCAACTAAAGAATGGATAAAGATGTGGTACTTTTACACAATGGAGTATTAGTCAGCTATGAAACAGGATAAATTTGAGTCTTTTGTTGGTAAATTGATACTACTACAGAACATACTCTTAAGTGAAATAAATCAGACCCTCATGTACAAACATTGTATTGTCTCCTTAGTGCGGGAACCTCAAAGAGAAACATGGAATCTGAACAGTACAACAGATACTGGGAAAAGGGAATGAACTTATTCAAAAAGAAAGATTTACTGAGTTGAAGAGAACAGGAGAGGGAGTTGGGGAAAGAGATTTATCTATGTATGTAAACAGGATGGTGTGGACAACTGTTAATGCTTTAATCTCTTTTGTCTCCTTTTTTAAATTGTTTGTACATTTTCTCTTCTTAATTTCTTATACATTTCTTTTTCTTTTTCTTTAATTTTATATGCATATATCTGATAATATGAATAACTGGTTGGAACACAACTCTTTGTACCACAATAAATACAGTGAAATTCATATTACTTTGTTAAGTGAAAGTCTGTATTATTTTTAATTTTTTGTTTAAATTATAATTTGTATTCTCTTTAAAAATTAAAAAAATCTTAAAAAATCTGAAATTCTGGGTGGCCAAAATGATGCCACAAGTGGAGAATTCCACACCTGATCTCATACAATGGGTTTCAGCCAAATCACAGACACCTGTACACTAAAAAACATTGCATTAAATGAGCTTCAGGCAATGTGTACCAGGTTTATATAAAACATAAATGGATTTCTTAGTTAGACTTGGGCCCCATGCCCAAGGATCTCACTATATCAAACTGGATAAGAACTGAATCCAATTCAGTGGTTCGGTTCAATGGTGGCTTTATGGGAAAGCTTGATTTGGTTCTTATTCAATTTGGTTTGCAACCAGAAATGCAGAAAGAATTACATTTGTGAACCAAAGTACTAGTGTATATGTATACATCCCCAAATCATCAAACAAACAAACAACAACCATCAAGGAATCCAAACGCTGCCATCCCTATTCTCTTGCTTGGTGGCTACTGTGAAGGCAGGCAAGGAAAGAAAGGCTGACTAGGGCTGGTAGTTTTGATCTCTAGTTTCCAAGGCTGATTATTTTCCAGCTAGGCTTCATCTTCGAGGAAATTCAGTGAGTAAGCTTTGATCAAGGACTGCTGGCTCCTACACTGGAAGAAAATGAAATCTTATGTACGCTTATGTATGGCAGGGGTGTAAGTGGGTCCTGTATGCTGGTATCTGAGGGTGTAAGGATAAAGGCCAGGAAGATTGAAGATAAACCCCAGATACAGCCTACTATATGAAGTAGCCACCACCCTGAGCCCTCAGGGTGACACGCTCCTTTCAGGATCTCCCCTAATATCCTCCCACCCAATTCTTACAAGGCAGACCTCCAGGTACCCCTCCAACTCAGGATCAGAGTGTACCCCTGTTAACATTGTAAAGTACCTGTGGCTGAAAATTTTTGGGACAGTTGCCTAGATTTAAACAGGGAAGCTACAGAACCTAATGAAATACTTTCTGTTAAAAAGTTTCAAACCAGTCAATGTAGGAAATGTACTAAGTGGAGGTGAAACACTTCACCGTGATCTACAGTTCCACCATGCCACCTGCCCAAAAGAAGCATGAGCCATGGAAAAGGCATAGTGGAAAACCACCTCTTCCCCTGGCTCTTGGTTTTGAAGATGACTGTAATATTTCCAAGTGAGGACATGGCCCTCCCAGATTGGGGTACAACGAGCCGGGCACCACGTGTGGCATATTGCTCCTCTGGCCTTCAAGGAAAGACAGCCAGGTCAGGGCATACACAACAGAAAGATCACCAACAGGGTCTTCAAGGAGCTGATTAAGGCCCTAGAGGTCTCTATCCCCAACTGCCTCCTATATAAATTATGAAGTTAAGCAAGTCATCCTGGCTGATGGAGACTATGACCTCACATCCACTGAATGATTTCATTCATTCACTTGTTCATTTGACAAAACCTACTAGAAACTTCTACTAAAAGGGAACGGAAAAAAAAAGGGGAGGAACAAGTCTATATAGGAATCTAAAACCACATAAAGTCTCTGTACTTAAAACTTTTTCTCTGTATGTAAAAGCATTTAAAAAGGCACAAGCAGGGGCTGGGGAGATAGCTCAAAGGTCTAAGTGCCTGCCTGGCAACTGCAAGGATTCCAGTTCAATCTTCGGTACCACATGCCATGCCCTGGAACTCCTGGAGTGCCATGCTGGCCACTGAAACTGGGTATGGTGGCGCATGCCGGCTGGGAAGGCTTAGACACTATGAGTCTAAACTCTGTAGTGAGATCCTGAACCAGATAAATAAATAAAAGATTAAAAAACAATTTTAAAAAAAGGCATACTGCATAATCCTGGAAATAGTGAGAGGTAGGATCCGGAGGTACTGAGCTGAGTGGAAATGGAAGAGACTAGTTACAGGTGGAGCCGAGGCTTCTAACCTGGGTACTGAGGTGTTACCTCCTCACCGGGTAAGAACACTGCTTATAATCCAGGAAAGTCACTGAAGGTCTCTGTTTGCAATGCACAGAACAGCTGCCCTCTCTTCTCAAAGCTGGTATTTATTGAGGCACTCACTTGCTACTTATTGACTTTAACATTTTCATTAGTCCTATAGCATTACCATTAAACTTGTTTTATGGCAAGGAGAAATTGAGGCTCAGAAATGATTCAGTAAAAAGCACAGCTAGCAAATGACCTATTCCATACTATCATGCAGCTATTCTAAGGGTTGTTTTTATTTCTTTATCCAGCAAGTGATGTTATTGATTTATTATTTTTTTAATCTTCTTAGAAAATGACAACAGTGGACTAATAGGATCAGAACTGCGTAATCCAACTACATAATCTATTTTGTAGCCCTGTGAGTTTCAGTCAAACCTTGTGTGAGGGCTCCAAATTCTGCTGGCTTGCTAAAATGCACCTGTAACAGGTACAGATCAACACTGGCAACCATGAATGAAGCCTCAGGAAGCCTGAGTCACCCACCAGGCACACGTCCCAGCTGAGGTCTCAAAGGAAGATCTTTCCCTCTTGTTTCAGCTCTCATACTATAAGCAAGTGTCTTTTGTCATGATCTATTTTGCTGTGTGTCTCTATTTTTGTTAGTGGTGTCACTACTTAAAATGGCCTTCAATTGTGGGGTTGAAGTGCTTTTTAATATTTCAAAGCACAAGAAGCCTGTGATGTCTTGTAGAAAGAAACAGGTATGTTAGATAAGCTTCATTCAGACATGAGGATATAGTACTGGTGCCTGTGAGTTCAATGCTAATCAACCAGTAATAAATATTAAACAAGGCCTTTTCAAATGAACACACATGAAATAAGGTTAAGTATTGATTAGCTGAGAAAAAATAGGAGAAAAAAGACAATGCTGTAATCAAAGGCTCTGGGGAACTTAGCTGTGTTTTCCTCTAGGAGTAATTTCTCAACATTTGCTAATTCATTGTTCATAGTAATACTAAAGGATGTAACTGCTGTGAAGGAGTGTCAGCTGTGTTCTGCAGATGGAAGGGACTGATAAGTATGGAGTTAGAAAGCTTGGATTTAATTCTCTACCTATTGCAGCCTCAACTTATCTGTAAAATGCGAATGACATTAGTATTTTTGGTGGGGCCATGGAGTTTCAATAAATTGAGATGATCAAAAATACACTTTTAGAAAGTAGTATTTCTTACAAAAATGCCCACAATACTCTTCAATAAAGGATGCTTGAAAAACTGGATTTCCATATGCAAAGAATAAAATTAGACCTGTATCTTAAACCATACATAAAAATCAACTAAAGGGCCAGGGAGATGGCTCAGTAGAATAAGCGCTTGCCCGGCAAGCGCAAGGGCCTGAGTTTAATCCCGGTTATGAAAAGACAAAAAAAAAAAATCAACAACAACAACAAAAACTTAAAATGCACAAAATACCTAAATTTAAGAAAGGAAACTACAAATCTATTAAGATAAAAGAGAAATGCTGGGGAGATAGCTCAGCAGAATAAGTGCTTCCCTGGCAAGCACAAGGGCCTGAGTTCAATCCCCACTTCCGCAAAAAAAAGAAAAAAAGAAATGCTTCGGTACACTGACTTTCGCAGGAACCCAAGTAGAAGACTTGAAACTATAAAGCCAGAAACAGGAACAGTGTCAAACTAAACAGCTTCTGACAATACAAAAGACAACCAGCATAATGAAGCAGTAGCCTATGAATTAGGAAACAATATTTTCAAATCATGTATCCGGTAAAAGGTTAGTATCTAAAATTTATAAAGAAGTCATATAACTCAACAGTAGAAAGCAAACAATTCAAAAAAATGGGCAAAAGATGTGAATGTATTTTTCTCCAAAAACATAAGAAAGGCTAACAGGTAAATAAAAGGGTGCCCAACATCAATCTATCATTGGGGAAATAAAAGTGAAAACTACTAATGCATCATCTCACACCTTCAAGGAGACTATTATCTTAAGGCAAAATTAAAAAATATTGCTGAGGGTGCAGAGAAAAGGAACTGCTCTTGTCCCTCCTGGTGGGAATGTAGATTGGTGTAGCCATCATGGCAAAGTCTAGAGGTTTCTAAAGATATTAAATACAAGGCAGGAGGGATAGTGGTGCACACCTGTAATCCCAGCACTCTTGGAAGCCAGACACATAGGAAGGTCCCAGATTTGAGCCCAGCTTGAGCAATTTAGCAAGACACTGTCTCAAAAATTAAAAAAGGTGCACAGGCCCTGATTTCAATCCCTAGTACTGGCAGAGGGGAGGTAGGTCTAAACATGGACCTAGCATGCGCCTAAGCAATTCTTCTCCTGGATTTCTATCGAAAGGAAATAAAATTATCTCATAGAACTATCTGCATGCCCATGTTCAATGCAGGAGTATTCACAAAAGCCAAGACATGGCAGCAGCACAAGTTTCTGTGGGTGGATGAGTGATCAAAGAAACTGTGGCACCTACACATGACAGGGCATCCCTGGCCCTAACAGAAGAGCAAGATCTTCTCTCTGCATGAGCTTGCGGGACATTATGCTAAACAAAATAAGCCACACAGGGAAAAATAATTTGCATGATCACACACATGGAGTTAAAAAAAATCAAGTACACAAAGCTAAAGAATAAAAAAGTTAGTAGGGAGCTGGAGAAAGGGGAATAAGGAAGAAATAGGTCAAACACTGCAAAGCGATACATAGGATGAGCAAGTCTAGATAGCAAACGTGAAAGAGGAGGACTTCATATTCCAGAGTTATTCTCTATTTTGGATTCAGGCTCAAATGAGTAGATTTTAGCTACTGATGCCACAAACAACAATAACAACAACAAAATGGTAACAGTGAGATGATGGATGTCAAGTTTTTCAAACAGAAATCTTATTATCTATATGTATCTTAACACTTTGTTAAATACTTTAAACCTATACAATAACATTTATTTTTAAAAATCACCAAGTTTATCCTCCCTACATGGGTATTTAACAAATTTCAAGTATTTTAATGATCATATTTTACAATTCTAGACTCTATGGACTTTGTGTTCAAAGACAGTTACTATGCAGTTATGATTTATAATGTTTTTTCTTCTTAGTGAAACATAAAAATGGATGTGTCTCACATTCAATGGTATCTTGCATTGGATGAAATACAGTGTTTTATACCCCCTACTTAGTGCACTCTTAATTTGATGGTAACTATAAATAAATCTAACAACCCCAACTTGACTTTCTCCCTTGAGAACTTCTATGTACCATTTTCTTCTAGAAAGTATTAAGCACTTCATATTCCTCATCCAGGTCTTCTCTTTGTGGTTTTCCTTTAATCTATTCTCGTTTTTTTTTCAAAAACTTAAAGACTTTCTAATTTCTGCTGTGACCATCCAAGATGAAGGAACAAGTGGCAATGCTTTTTCTTTGGCCCTGCAGCTGGGGTTACCTCAGGACACTCTTTTTCTTCCCAAGTAAGAAGACAGAAATGCAGCCCTTGCGGCTACACTTCCCAGAGCTGTGACACCCCTACAATCCCAGTGTGTTATCTGCAACTGGCTCCCTGAGCTGGGGACATGAGCAGGGCTCTGGTTCCACCGCAAGCTTTCTGGTTCTAGCTGGCGAATCTCTAGCAGGCAGCACCCACTTGGCTTGGGGAAGCATCATGCATCTGCACCCAGGAGCCCAAATGCAAAAAAAGAAAGAACGACTTCACTACACCTCTTGACTTTCATCCCCCAAATGACTCCATGGAATCTAATTCTCAGACATTCCGAACCAAGTTTCTACTCTGTTGGAGCCATTCTTTTCAGTAAAACAGTGCAAGCACGATTTTCCATTTGGCAATTCTTTTTTACGTCCTCTCCCCTTTCCTTCCCTCCCCTGACTTGGCAGGTCATAACACTTGTTTGCTCCCACGTGTCATAATAAGCACGTAGGAGTTTTCTTCAGCATTTCTACATCAGCTACCAAATCGAGAGATACAGAGATGTTGGATTAAGCAAACGACACAACTTGTTTTGTTTTAAGTTTTATGTGTTTGGTGCTGGGTCTCACTATGCAGCTCCGACTCGTAGTGATCCTCCTGTTTTCAGCCTCCCCAGTGCCACCACGCCCGGACTCGGTCACTGGCTCAGCGCGCCCAGGGGCAGGGCCGACGCCGCCTGTGCTACCAGGGATGGAGCCCAGACCTTGCGCTTGCCCGGGCAGGTGCCTACCCCACTGAGCTACCCCTGCAGCCCCTCAGCTCCGGATCATCAACCTGTAGATGGGCACATCCTCTAAAATCCCCCACTCACAGGATGCAAGATTCAAAAGATTTAAAGATACTATTCTACTAATGACCTTAACATCTTTTCCAATCCCCTGACACGGGAATGAACTCAAAGATAAAACTTTTTTTTTTTTCAAAGAGTGAAACAATTTAATAATCTAGAGAAGGTCCTGGGATAAAGACAACTCTATTTCTCTGGACATCCAGTCTTTCAGAAGCAGGAAATGACTCAGGCTTAGCCAGAGGCACAGTCCAGCGCTAGCCTAATCACTGGCTTATCTCTGATCTATTAGCTTACAGTTTATTAACTGCAGGCTGAAAAGTGACTGCTTATTAAAACCTACCAAAAAGGGAGAAATGAATGGAACAGAGGAGACCATCTCCTTGGTTCAGTATCACTTAAGTCCTACCTCTGAAAAGATTGCTGCATTTTAATTTCTATCAATGACTGAGCCTTTAAAAGTGTAAAGCTCATTTGAAGGGCCACTTTACGAACACAGCTCAGGCTTACAGCACTTGATCTATTTCCGTCGTCAAGACACGTCATCTAGGAGCTACTTTCCTATCGATAGAGACCTTGTTTATGAAAACTATGATCTTCTAGCCCCTAAGAACACTGTAGCTGAAACAGACAAGACAGGCTAGTAGTTCATCCTGAAACCTGTTTGGCAAATATATACATATCTCACATACGCATTCATCTGAACAGTTGAAACAACTGAATGCACTGAGCTGCAGTTGTCCGGCAAGCAGAACAATGGCATACCTGGAATGCTCTCTAATTTCCTCCTGAGCTCTTCGTTTTCCTGTTGCAGTGAAATGACCTCCTGTTCCAACTCCTGGCATCGAGGACAGTAGCCTTCCTCTTCCTCCTCCTCCTCCTCCTCCTCCTCTGGCAGTGTAGAAGAGGATGGGTGGCCATGGGATTCCGACGTTGCTGGGGAGGTCCAGCCACCTAGTGTGTGCACGGGGGAGGCTGCGAGGGGATCCACATCGGCCAGGTGGCTATACTCACTGACTGATGAGGAGTTTGGAGTCGGAAAGCTCCCCGAGAGCAGGTAATTTTGGAGAGAGTCAGTGAAAACTCTCAAAAAGGCAGAAGTTTGTTGCTTCCTCTGCATATAGTGCATCTCTATGTCTACACTGTCTGAGGTCTGACTGTGGATTCCTTTCCCAATGTGACAGTGTTCCTGTCTTTCATTGTAACTAGAACCTTCCTGCTTTACACAAGAAATTACAGATTGAGAGTGGTTGGAGTCCAGAAGTTTTCCGCCACAATTTAAGAGACTAAGTACTCGACTGCACTGCTGGGCAAAGGCATCCAAGATCATACGACTTTCTGAAATGAAAGGAGAAATACCAGTTACTGATGTACAAAAGCAAAGAATAAGCAAGGTCTTCAATTTAGAGTTTACTATCAAACTTATTAAAAAATGTACTTCCACTGTCACAAATCAAAGTGACAGGGTGAGTTCACTGTTAACAGCCCACATCTTCCTGTTGTCCTGCCTGATGAGTCACCCCAGCTCCTCACTGGGTGCTGTATGTAAGAAGGAGCCAGACTGTAACTCGGAGAGCAACACATGGACATTTCCTTTTCTGTGGCACTGAGTGGCCTGCCCAGGTCTAAACCCACACCTTTGGCTTCATTACCATCCATACTCTAATGAATCAAGCCAGCCACTGCAGACTCAATTCCTCATTGAAAGGAGGGCTTAAAGCAATCATTACTTCTATTTCTGGAGTGCCCTCATGCCCTTGCTATTAATCAGCTGATACAATCCTGCCGAGGATACGTAGCTCCCAGACGCAGGCTGGAGAAGGTAAGTCTTTTTGAAGAGCACACCAGAAATCTAAGAGAAAACAAAGAGTGAGTGTACCAGGCAAAGGATGAGCAAAACAAAACCGTATGTGTCATTCAGTATCTATTCTGTTCGCTATTCTTCCTTTAAATTTACTTCCTAATTTGGATTTCTTGTCAAAGGCAATCTTTGCGCTGACTTGGATCAGTGTCATGTGGAATTCAGTAATGTCTCTTTTTCAGAACCATTTCCATGGGACTGTTCAGTCTCCTAAAATGGCACAAGGTATGGGCACCAGGATAATTCATATACATTAATTCTAAAGCCAATTAACTACCAAGCAATGAAAGCAAGAAGCTGGGGCTGGAGAGATGGCTCAGTGGTCTAAAACACCTACTTGGAACAAGTTTAGCAAAGCACA
>NDGM011162654.1:0-15791 GCA_002564305.1 Octomys mimax | reverse complement strand
CATTTTGTTCCTTCTCTTTGTCATTTTGTATATCACTGTCTTCTGACCTTTGGTGTAGAGCTTTATAGATAGAGTTATTACCTTAGCACTAGGTCCGGATCTACAAAGTTCAGATTCCTTCAGGTGGGTGTTGCTTGGATAGGCTGGGGTATAGCTGCTGTGCTCTACTTCTTCCTACTGCAGCTGTTGGCATTGAACTCTTTGTGTCACTCTGGCAAGATATTCTGCTCCTGAGTCAGATGGGTGGGTCTTGCCTCTAGCCTCTCTGCAGGGAGTTCTGCTGAAGGGTTCCATGCTGGGCCTGCACTTTGGGTCAAATGAGGATCTAGTGGGTCCAGGCAGTCTCGTTCACAGGCCAGGTCTGCGTTCTGGGTCTATTCAGGATCCACGGGCCCCGGGCAGTCTCACTCACATGCCAGGCCTATGCTCTGGGTCTCTTAAGGGTCCGGCGTCACCAGGTGGTCTCACTCACACGCCGGGCCTGCACTCTGAGACTATTCAGGATCTGGCGGCCCCAGGTGGTCTCACTCACACACTGGACGTGTGCTCTAGGCATGTTCTTTAAAAGCAACTTGATAATCACAGATTCCTCAATTTTTTTTTTTTTTAACGTATTTAGTACAGGGTCTACAGGGTCTCACTACATAGATCCGGACTCATAGTGATTCTCCTGTTTTCAGCCTCCCTAGAGCAGGGATTACAGGCACCTACCACCACGCCCAGTCTCAATCACTATTTCAGTGTGCCCCAGGGGCGGGGCCAGTACAGCAGGCAGGGGATCGAACCCCAGCTGCTGCGCCCTGCCTAAGCAGGTGCTTTAGTCCACTGAGCTATCCAGCTAGTCCAGATTCCTTAATTTGGATGAAGTCTTTGTTCCTCCTTACCTCTGTATCATTTTACAGCACTTGCACCCCATCTGGCTTTCTTTGGGTTACCATCTGGAAAAGAAAGTACAGAAAGGAGAGAACATCACAAATGGCACTGTGGCAGGAATTCAGTTGACTTTTATTCCCAGAAATGCTCAAAATTCAGAGTTGCAAATTTCAGCAAAGGGTAAATGGACCAGGGAGGACACAGAGTACCCAGAACACTGTCACCTCTCCAGGGGTCAAGTCAGAGTTCTCAAATTGTACTGACACTTGCCTCTGTGCCAGGCCCTGCCCCAATCATATGAGCTATGTAGTTTATCCTCCTTTTCACAGATGAGTAAGCTATGGGTGCAAGAATGCCAGAGCGAGAATGGGCTGATCCCTTGTCTCATGCACTGGTGCACCTTTATGGAGAATGCAGGAAGCTCATGTGGACACGGCCCATGGCAAAGCAGTAGGAGCCACAAAACAGTCCGTGATGGTTCCTTGCTAGGGGTGAGCTGTTCAGGTCTGATGGGGTGCTGCAGCGAATGTCTCCGAAGGAGACACTGGGGTCTTGGCCACTCTCATTCTCTTACTTCCCACCTGCCATGAGGTGAGCAGCGGGCTGCATCTACCACATGTTGTGATATCGTGTGTCCACAGCAACAGGGCCAACGGACTGTGCGAGCCCACACAGCCTTTCCCTCTTTATATGGATCAGCTTGTGTTGATGTGACTGAGAGATTACTTGAAATCAAAGAAAGGAGGAAAGGACTGATTTGGCTCGTGGCTTCAGGGGCTTCTGTCCTTAGTTGTTGTACCAGGACTTTGGTCCTGTGGCAAGGATGGCCTCATGGCAGAGAGTGCTTCAGGGAATGAGCTGCTGCTTGCTCCATGGAAGGCAGAACCTGTCTTTGTACAGATATGCATGCTTCCTGTTACTGAGGTAATCTGGATAGGATTCATGAACTCTGTTGTCTTGCAGGTCAAATAAATATCTCTAGGGTTTTCTGGCAAAGATAGATTCAGTTTTCATCTCTGCATCATCCCTTTCTCTTTTCCAAGGTTAATCTCCCCACCCCATTTCCCTCTGAACAAAATCTTTTCATGTAAAACTGGCCATTTTCATCTATTTAGAAAAATCCTAAAATAGTCATTTGGAAGTATCTCTAAGTCAGTCTTTATTCTAATACCTATACCTTTACAAAAGATTAACATCTGTATTACTCAGCTTTCTTATTGCATATTGGTACTGACACAATACCCAATACTCAGAACAGAGAGGTGGTTTAATTTAGCTCATGATTTAGGGGACTTAGTACTTGGTAGATTGGTGCCAATGCACCATGGAGGCTGGAAAGCAGAGCAGGAGAGCAATGCCAGAGAGGAAAGACAGGGACCAGATAGGGGACCCAGAGTCACACCTCATGACCCACCCAGCCACCCTAAAAGTATGCTGTAGCAATCCCTTAGGCAGTTCCCAAGTCACTCCAGTTGACGTAATTAATCAAGTTTAATTGTGTTGGCTGGAATGGCTTGTGTTTTCCTGGCTGGTTTCAAGTTCCTTAGCTCAAGGGGCCCTCTCATCTCAGCCTCCTGAGTAGGTGGGACTCCAGGCACACGAAACCTGCCTTATTAGCTGATATACATGGTTAATCTGTGAACAGTAATATACAGAAACCTTCTGTGAAAGTAAAGAGCTTTTTCCTTTTTTTTCTTTTCTAATTTTAGTCTTAGTAAGAAGATTCCTATTGAAGTAAAAACATATGAATGTACATTTTTTGGAATACTTTCCATGTGCCCCTCATCACTTTATAGGTGCATAGTTACACTGGATACAAACCATAGGAGAATCAGAAACATGATGAGAAATCACAGACCTATAAACAATGTAAAGCCCTTGATTGTCACCATGGCTTTCAAAGATATGCCAGGAATCACATGACAAAGAAAACATACCACTCTGGTGAATGTGGAAAATCAAGCATTTCTCTTAAAAAACACACAAAACACATGACATCACACACTAGAGATTGACATTATAAAGGTGTAGACTGGACTTTCTAGGTTTCAATTTTTTTTTAACACATGAAAGGATTCACACTGCAAAGAGGCCCTATTATTATCAAAAACATAGAAAAGCTTCCACACATTTGAGAACCATTAGAAGACATAAAAGTACTCACACTGGATAAAAACCACATCTTTGTAAAAAATGTCAGAAAATTTATAGTCACCCTTGTTCTTTTAAAGTTCACGAAGAGAAGCCCCTTCAGTATGAAGAATGGGGAAAAGACTTTGTATGTTATGATCATTTTTAAACCCATAGAAGGATTCACACAGGAAATTTCACATAGAAACCCTTTAGAGCCTTTAGAATACATGGCAGGATTCACACAAGGGAGAAACTATGTAAAAAAATATGGGAATTCCTATCTATCTCTGATTTTTTTAAAAACCAGGAATTGAACTCAGGACCTTGTGCTTACCAGGCAGGCGTGAAACTCCTTTAATGACCCTAGTTCTTTCAAAGTTAAAGAAAGGAGTCACACTAGAGATAAACCTTATGAATATGGAAAAGGCCTCAGCAACTGTGGACCGTGAAGTAAGTCCATGGAGTAAGTCACACTAGAAAGAAACTCCCACCGTCTAATCAGTATGACAAGAATGTGGAAAGGAATGTGGGAAAGCCTTCAGGGATTTTGTTCTGTAAGTCTATGAATGGATTCATACTGGCTAGAAAACTACGACCTTAATCTGTGTCAAAGCCCTGGCTCACTCTACTTCTTTTTCCCTTTATTAATGTATTCATTAGAGAGAAAGTTTGTGGGTGTATGTAGTGTGTGAAAGCCTTCAGGAATTCTGTCTCTTTTCAAGTCCATGGAAAGATTAATGATGGAATCAAACATGAATATAATTTTTCTTTCCATTTCATGTATGCAGTGTCTGGATGAAGGAAGTATATGTAGAATATGGTGACAGTTATAATTTTACATAGTTTAATATTTTACTGAATAATAATCCACTGAAAATGATATTGGTTATTTTTATACCTTTATTGGTCTACAGAGCAGGAACTTGGTATCACTTTTTAGCATAAGTAAGCAGATACTTGGTATTACTTTTCTTATTAGAATATAAGAAATAGACTTTAAAACTCAGGGCTGAAAAGATTTGCTGTTTTCCTTTCCAAAAAATCTGTAATTACATAATACTTATGTGGACTTATATAAATTACTGTTTTGCTAGTATATATCTGATACTATTTTCAATAAAATTTCTTTTAAAATACAAGATTTAACCATATATGGTTAAGATTTTAATGTTTTGAGTCTTTACAAGAAATTCATATACTTTACCTAGAAAAATTCAAGGAATAAGAATTTGAAGAGAAAATTTTAATATGTTCTGATTTTTGTGGTGTTATACAAATGGAACACTAAGCACTGAAGAGTACTAGACTGGTTAGTTGTTTAGAGGGGACTGCATTTACTACATTTAAAAAACAATTGATAAATAACCTGTTGTAACCTAAAAAATGGCTTCCGAAGAGGTCTCTGCCCGAATTCCTGAATCTGTTATTTGCTTTACAACAAAAATCAGTCTCTGCAGGTTTGAAGTTGCATTGAAGTTAAGAATTTTGAGAGATTTGCTTGTCAGGCAAACCCCCAGTGCAATTCCATGTCTGCTTAGAAGAGGGATGTTCGGTCATAGCAGAGGGAGAGACAATGTCACCTCTCAGGCAGAGATCAGAGCAAGCTGATCACAAGGTAAGGAGGAGGCAAGAAACAGTTACCTCTAGGAGACGTGTGGCCCCGGGAACAGCTTCATGTCAGCACAGTGACACCAATTTCAAGACTTTCCTCTAGGGCCTTGAGAGAGTGACTTTGGTTGCTTTAGTGATTTCTTGGAGCAGTCCAGGGATTAAATGCACCTACGAGTCACTTTGGTACCAAATCCTTGGGCATAATTTGTCACTTTCTCTCCTCATATCTTTCCTTTTCCTCCCTAGAAGGTGCTGCTACCCCTGGATATTTGATTGCAGGTTTGAATCTGACCCACCCTGTCCACCATGATGGGAGTGCTCTGAGGCAGGGATGGTGGCCTCCCAGCCCTGGGGACAGTGCCTGCACCAGGGATGGGTAACAGCTCTCTGCAGAACCACTGGACTTTTCTACAGCTTAAAAATGAGGGCAGGGCCTGTAAGCCTTTGGGAAAGCTGTGATGAATCAAGACATCTGTCATAGGCTGACCATGTCACTTCGGAGTTATGAGTAGGTGCTGGGGAGAGAAATATCTGGTTCCGAGCCCCACTGTGCTTCTAGTTCACCGAGTGACTCTGGGCCTCAGCCACTGCATCTCTGCAAGGGGATAATAATATACCACACAAGTTAATATTCAGCGTCAGCATAAATCAGAGTATTACCTAGCATTGCCTGAACAAAGCATACTGAAATTTCTTCAAAGAGATGCACGCCTTGTACTCATGAAAAACACATGAGCTAGACCTGCAACCCACAACATTAACAATGCCCAGGAGTCTTCCTTACTGGAGTAAGGGGCAGATTCTGTATCTCTTTCAACTTTGACTGGGACTGAAAGACCAAAGCCCTGAGCACACCACCAGTCACACAGAGACAGAAATTGCTGAGGGGCCTGAAAGGACAGTGAAATCACCCAGTTTCCAAAGCCTGGGATTTTGTTCCCAGACCCTGTTCTCCACTGAGGCCCCCATTTCCTGCTAGCATCAGAGATCTGTCATGGGGGCTTCACGGCCTCTCCTCCCTGTGCCTTTCTCTCCCCTTTCCGCACTGGTGCTGCACTCCTTGCCCTTTCCTTGAGTGCAATGCCTCTGCTTATCTAAGACTCTTTAAACAGAAAAGCAAGCAGGAAGATAGGTATTAAAGAAAAAGTCCAAGCAAAGGAAAATGTGGCTCAGAAGTGTCTGAGAAAGAAGGCAGACGATGGATTGTGATCGTGTGGCTGCAGCTATTGTGAAGCAGGGATCTCAGAGAGACATCAGGCCAGCTCTGTGAGCTTTTGTAAGTGGGAAGGGGAAGAAAAAGAGGGAGGAAGAAAGGGAGGGAGGGAAGACACATAGGCAAAGAAGGAAGAGGAAGGACTGCAGAAAGGAAGAGAGGAAGAGAGGGGGTAGGGAAGATGGAAGGAGGCACGTCCTTGCTGGAGAACCTTGATTCCCAGCGGCTGCCCCCGAGGACTCGCCAAGCCCAAGCTGGAGGCCTATTTCTGACCTGGTGCTGCTGGGGCCGATGTTTCCGAGCCTACTGCACCAGGAGGAAGTGACTGCCGGACTGGAAGGGCCCAAGTCCCACACCACCATTCCCTCCCTCTTAAGACATTATTTTATTGGTGGCGTTCAGTCTCTCCTTCCTCCTCTGAAAAACACAGGGTCCGCGTGGCTCCTCAGAGCCTGGTAGTAGCAGTCTTATTTCCTAGCCTTTCGTCTTTTAGCATCCACTTCCCGCGTGGTTGGCCCCCACCCCTGCCAGCTTCCCCTTGAGGCACACCGCACGGTTTCCGGTCGGCCCTGTCCCTACCTGACAGTCGTGCTTCTGTAGGTTGTCGAGCTCAGTGGAGGCAGCCACTTCCTGATTCCAGGCATTGCCCTCGCACCACTCTGTGTTTTCCTCCCCAGCAACATTCCTTCTCTAGGCAGCGCTATGTCCAAGGTTGTATTACTGCTGATGGACCCAGAGGGACTAAGGCATTCAGTCCCAGCTCCTGCACACCTGCATCTGCACCCGGCCTTCCTCGTATGATGTGACCAACCAGATTCAATTCACTTTCTCCTTCGTAGTCACTGCATACTTACACGATACTTTTAGCATGAATTTCTCTTCTGACCAGGGGCAGAAAGGACATACTTCTCATCCAGCTTAGTCTCAGGAAGACTGAGCTCCAAGGGACTGGTCTGTCCCCTCCCCTCTGCTTCCCAATTGGCCACAGCTAGCTTAAAGCTCAGAAGTTGGTTGTCGGGCACCTTTTATTGCTAAGCAGGATCAAAATTTGCTTTCTGTTTGGAATATGAAAAAGCAACAGGGACGCAAAGGGCGAATCTTTCACCGCCATCATTAGTTTACACAGGGCAAAAACAAACAGCCTTAGGGTGGCTGTATCTCTGGTCTGCTGGAGCCACCTGCTTTGGGACAGGGAGTCCTGTGCTGGGGGTGACTCTGGCTTGAGTTTTGTGAAGCGAAATAACCCTGTGTTTCCAGGTGGCCACACTTGTGCCCATCAGTTACTGGCGAGGTCTCCTTGCAAGGAAACCCAGTTTCATAGCAAGGGCTGTAGGGGAAGGAGGAAGACCACGAGGAAGGAGTTTTCTAATCAGGTAGGGAAATGGACGTGTTTATTAGGGAGCCCAAGGACTGTAGGAGAGGTGAGCTCACCTAGAAAGAGCTGCCTTCAAACACTGTTACTGTGAAGATGACAGGAACAGAGGAAACGGTATTTCCTGCAGAAGCCGGAAAGAGCGGTTCCTATTGGCCAAGTCTGGAACCATTAGAACATCCCAAGAGCTGTAATATAAAGGATTACAGCCCATCCAGTGCAACAAGATTCGCGAGTCTACAATGAGATAAAGAATAAGGGAAGGGCCTGCCCTGCCATGCAAGTAGAAATCCTGCTAACGAACATACAGGGAACAATGGAATTAGGAAATCCATCGCTCGACTTTTCTCATCACAATACCTGATGCGAGTAAGAATTGTGATGGGCTCTGGGGAAAATGGGTGAAAATTTGAGAAAGAAAGGAGCAGCCTCAAAGCATCTTTTCACACCCCCACCCAATACGCTGACAGGTGAACCAGTATCTTCACAACGGCGACACCTGGCGCTCTGAGCATCCACCAGGTGATCAATGTAACGTGGCCAGAGTGAGACTCAACTGGGGACGATGCGCCGGGAGCCCACCATCCCTTCTGGGATCTTCCTGCCCAAACTGCTGATCCTGCAGAGATAGGAGGGGCATTCTGCAAAGCAGCTGGTCTGTACTTGTTTAAAAAACGTAGTGCCATGAAAAAGAAAAAAAAGACAAAGGAGCTCTGCAGATTGTAGGAGAGTAACAAGACATAACAAGGGAATGTACTACACAATCTTCTGGATAAAGGTCATTAGAAGCATGACTGGGAAAAATGTAATAAAGTGTGTAGGTCAGGTAATAGTTACTAAGTCAATGCTCATTTTCTAATCCTGGTCATGAGACCCACAGGAATAATCTTTATTCTCTTCCCTTGTATTAGGGTAAGAGAAGAGAACATGGTAGAGGATATATGGGGGTTCTTTGTATTTTTCTTACAACTTCTCTGTTTAGCCTAAAATAATGCCAAAAGTTTATGAAGAAAAAAAGCGTGGATCAGATGTCAGATCTTATACTGTCTGTCCCTGGATTAGGACCCTAAGCCTCCAGGAAATCACTTTCTGTTTAAATAAGGATTGGAGAAAGATCTTGGAAAAGAGCCCCCAAGCGCCCAGCCTTTCTGAGTTTACAGGGTGTCACCATGCACGTCGTGAGAGCCCAACATACACATGTAGGCTCAGGAACTCTGGAAGCAATAAAGGGTCCGCCGCTGCCCTCAGCTCCTGCTCCACACCAAGAGGGACTCGCAGTCTAGTGCTCTGGTTTCGGTGAGAGGCTGGGCTCCCACTGGCGCACACACTGCCCACGGGAAGTGCCCCTCCCCGCCAGAGTCCAGGCCACAGGTCACTCAACTCATTCAACTGAAGGATTCTTTGGTGAGTGCTGTGGATACAATAGGTGATGTTCAGATTTTATAAATTCTCCCAGCAGAGGGTCTGTCCCTTTCCATGATCAAATCTCATAGCCCAAACCACAAGCCAAGTTCAAACGCTGAGAGGGATGGCAGAGACTTTTCTCCTCAGCTTGGAAATACCCAGCCCTCCCTGGCACAGTACCAAGGGTCAAGGACATCGTGCCTTGAGGGTTGTTAAATGAGACTTTAAAGCAGCTGCTGGGAAGTAACTGGAGTTTATAGAAGGTAACTGGAGTATTCGCAAGAGGGCCATAATAAAATGAAACGCTTAAATTTCAACTGTCTTAAAAAGCCTACTTGCTAGTGTGTAGAGAACATAATCCTGGATGTTTTGGAACCTAGCTGGCAGGTGAAGTTGTCAAATATTTAGTGAGCCACTACTGGGTATGGGTGGGTACGAAGCTCCTGACTCAAGAGGGATGGATGGAAATAACTAGCAGGTGTTGCAGGCTCCCTTTGTAGGAGAAACTAAGAGACCGGTGGGGGTGAGGGGATGGCAGGTGGGGGAGCAGCTTCCCAGGCAGTCCTCAGGCCAGCGGTGAAAAAGGACCAGAACAGCAGCAGCACGCTGTTCGTTATCACTAAAAGCTTTAAAAGCTTCACCACTATGGGACTAGAAGATACACTGTGGACTACCCAGCTCCTTTCCTCCACAGAACCATTTCCTCCCTTGAGCAGGCTTTGAAAACACAGAGACAAGAAATTCTGGTGTGCTTACTTTTCTCCCAAAAGGACTGAGCTTGGGTTACTTTGAGAACTTGAAAGACTATCTGAAGACTTTTATTATTATCACCATCATTTAATCCATTTTATGGATTCCCAGTAGTTGATGTGCTGAAATATATAGGTGTTGGTATCTTCCAATATCAGGTATTTGTGTACAGAAATATATTCATAGGTTTCCTGTCCAAAAGGGGCTGCCTAGTATTCTACCTGGAACAATGAAAATTAACCGTGAACACATTCTTGGTTATACAGAGGCACTGTTTCACTTGGCTTAACACAATGGGGCTGCCCTTCACGTCTCATTGCCAGGTGGCTTGGGCCAGTATTTTAAAAAATTATTTGATCATAGGATTTTTTTTTATACCAAATATTAGCAACCAACAGAAATTATGCTTTGTGGAATGCTTTGGGGGAAAGCTACTACCAAGATGGTTGCTGTTAGCATGAGTGGAGCTGTATACCCCAAACTAATACTTTATGGTGGTGTCTAGCTGAACTTAGCCAGTGAAGTTGACGCACGTGTCACAAATCCACATCCCAGCCACAGCTCTATCACCACGAATGACAAGGAAGTACGTAGGTTATTTAATCTCTATTCCTCAGTTACTTTATCTGAACAATGAGGGCTGTGATAACAAAGCTCTGAGCAAATATCATAAATATAAAACCTAAATGGTAGCAGGAAAGGAGCACTTTGCCTCATCATCCTGACTGGGTTTAGGTATCGCTCACTGTATCCCAGGCACAAGCTCATCATGGGGCTCCGGGCTTCGCTTCTGCAGGGTGTGCGTGCGTGCGTGTGTACGTGCATGTGTACATGCGCATGTGCGTTCGCGGGCAGGGAGCGAGTGGAAAGTAGAGAGCAGATGGAATTTATGTAAATACTGAGAAGGCTCCGCCCACCACACTGGAGTAGCTGTGAAGAAGCTAGGGTCAGACCTGAGTTCTTGCTTCACCTACTAGCCTGTGACTTTTAAAATTTTAAATGGTTCTGGGGATTGAACTAGTCAGGGCTTTTGTGCTGAGTGACACCCCCAGACTATTTACAAAGTTTTACTTTTGAGGCGGGCTCATTAAGTCACTGAACTGCCCTGATGGCTTGAATTTTCACCCTCCTGCCTCAGTCTCCCAGACTGCTGGAATGGAAGGTGGGATTTTTTTTAGACACGTGTCACTAGGTTCCTAGCTTCCGTAAACTGGACTTTAATTTACTCTTTTCCTGCCTCAGCCTCCTGAAGTACTGGGACTACAAACGTGTACTGGTGTGGCTGGGTTAGCCAGTGACTTCTAGGCAAGTTTCTTTGTTCTGTGAACTTCAGTTGCTTAATCTTCAAAAATGAATGATAACAGTTCCTGCTTATCAGGACTGTTACAAAATTCATACGATAAAAATATGTGAGGCATTTACTATCATGTCCGGCATATTGCCAGTGTTTATAATGAACACTGTAGTTAAAATGTGCTTACTATGTATCAAGATGTTTCAGGGACTTTTTATACTTACTCATGTCAACTTTACAACAAATAGAAGCACTATTTTATTTATTATTATTTTGGTTTTTTTTTGAGTTGGGGGGAGTCCAGGCTGAATTTGAATTCATGGGATAGCTCAGGCTGGCCTCAAACTCGTGGTGATCCTCCCGCTGCAGCCTCCACAGTGCTGAGATTACAGTCACGCACCACCAAGTCGGCTTGGGGAATGGCGTTTTATAGAACACGGGAAGGTTATACTACTCAGTTAAGGTTATAAATTACACAGTGCGATACTGTTTCTATCTTTAAAGCTATGGTTATAGTTTTCATATTGTGGCTATGTCCTGAACTCTCTTTTGCTAGTTTTTTTTTTTTTCCCCCTGAGTTCACTGGCTTACACCACAGGACGCAACTTGTGTGCCAATAATTTTTGCGAAAGGTTCCGGTTTCTTTTACTTGGCCTCCGGCACAATTTTATAGGTGTGGTGCCACATATTCACCACCAGATGGCGGTGTGAAGCAGTTACTGCTCCATTTTAAAGGGCGGGACTTCGTAGAGAAAGAGTCCAGCGCGATGGCGCAAATAGGTGCGTTGCCACGTGGCGACGTTAGGGGCAGGTGACGTGGTAAATATTTTAGACAGTGTCTGTCACCTTCAAGTCCTGGTGGCCATGGCCCCACCATCTGGCCGGGCCACCAGCAGCGCTGGAACCGCTTGGAGAGTCTTCTGGAGTCTGGGCAGAGCCTGGCACAGTGGACCGGCTCCTGCAAGCCTGTGCAGGCAAAGCTTCTCAGGAGGGGGCCGAGGCAGGCAGGCGCAGCGGGGCTGCAGGGGTCCAGGTTCCCCTGGTGGACCGGAGGCTGATCCTGCTCTGAGGTGCTCCGGGCCCGGCACACGAAGTGAGTGGAGGGCGGCACAAGGGCGTGAACTGCGATGCCAACACCGCGAAATAAACGTGGCCGGGTTTAAGGGCGTAGGGGGAGAAACGCCTGTCATTTGTATTTAAAGTAAATTAAGAATACTGTATATGAAAAGGCAATATTGTAATGATTAGAACGAATTCAGAATGTGCACGGAACTGTCCAATTCTAGCAGTGGCCAGCCCTTTGGCCACTTAATGGGTGTTTTTGTACTGGGAACTGAACCGAGAGCTACAGCACAGCCTTTTAAAAACGTGTTTGATTTTGAGACAGGGTTTGTCTAAGCTACGTTGTCCAGGCTCGGCTCGAACTCGTCCTCCTCCTGCCTCAGCCCCTCAGAGCCCGAGCAGCACAGGGTCATGCCTCCACCCCCAGCTGCTTTAGGGTGAGTTCTGCGAAGTCTGACTGTTGATCCCAGTGGTAGGCTCGGTGGGTAGAACCCACTGGGAGTGGGGCAGGGGCAATTACTGAGTAACAGCTGGGAGCTGCGTAGGGGAGCCACACACGGGGTGGGGCAGGGGAGCCCACCTGGGTCTGCAGGTGGCCTGAGATCAAGTGCCCACGGGACACTAAGGCTGCCTGGGGACTGTGCGCTGAGAACCACTTTTAGTGTGTTAAAGGCAGCTTGGGCCTCCATGCTGCGCTCAGGGACTGGTGGGCTTAAGTAAGCTTTCTTAATTTAAAGGGGGAGATCTACATCTGCAGAAGCCTGGTGGGGTTCGTGAGCCCCTGGCCGACAGTGACATCACAAACATTAGTGCTGGATTCTCTTGGTAGCAAGCCAACCTGACCCACATTACCACTTGGTTAGGACATTGTTTGGGGCAAAAACTAATACCTGTAGTCATTGCTCCAGTTCTGTCCCCAACTGTGCAGTTTCACAGTATCTTAAGTGTCCACCAGCTCTCTCGTTTCCAGAACTTGTTTACTCCCATGTTTTAATTTTTGTCCACCTTATTATCCTTGTCTGTGGGGATATAACCGGGCAGGGCTGGAATAAGCCAAATATGTAAAGATGCAGGATTCAACAAACTAAACATTAAATGACCTGGGAACAGCTGAACAAACCCAAGACTCTGTCCTGCCATAGCTAGTTTTTTCTTGGACCCACTTCCCGACTTCCTTTGCTTGGTTCAGGTTGTCAGGGATGCCCTTGCCTTCTGGATCTGGATGGGTTCCACCCATGGGAAGCCCAGTGAAGGCTGGAAAGGGGAGAGGGGAGAATCCAGGACGCTCTTCCCTTTCTCTCCCTGCTGTCCATCCTGACAGTGGCTCTGCCTCCTCACTGGTGTCCACCGTCTCCTCCCTCCACGGCACCAGCTCTGCAGCCCTGTGCCATGGCTGAAGGGGCTGCCCTGCTGTCTGTCTGTCTCTTACCATGGGTGTGTGTGTGTGTCCCTCCACTTTCCTTCACTATGACAGAATACTACAGACCTGGAAATTTATAAAGAAAACAAAGGTGTTTCTCACAGTTTTGGAGGCTGGGAGGTTCCAGATCTGAGGTTACATCTGATGAGGGCCACCTCTCTACATAGGAACACAGCCACAGGTATGGACTGGTGCACAGGAGGGAAAGCAGGGGCCCTGGTGAGTGTGAGGGGGCAATATGCCTCGCCCTAGGACCCACTCCTTTGATAACCACATCTGGTCACATGGACCGAGGACCCCCTCATTGCTCAGTCAGCCCCACCTTCCAGCATGGCTGCTCTGAGGATTACAGTTCAAAATGAGTTGCAGAGGAGACACCGGGTCAAATCACAGCAGGAAGAAACACCTCCCTGTGGGGCCATCTGTGTCTCTACCACCTCATTTGGTTTCCTGGCTCTTCCAACACCTGCATAACCAAATGACCATCCATCTACCATCCCTGCTGTCAGCAAGGACGGTGGCTGCTCTTGGCTGGATCGTACCAGAACCGTTAACATCCTGGCCAAGGGACTCCGACCAAGTAGGTGACTCAATAGCTGCAGGGAGAGCTGTGCACTCTGGGGACACTGGGGTCATGGGACCTGCGTGCTGTGTTTGCTGCATGACTGACATAGAGCAGGTCATGGGGTGGACAGTGTTAGGCTATCCACTGAACACGGCCGCACATCGGTGCCACAATCATTTCCATCAAGTTCTCTGTCCCCCATCAGACACTTCAGGATGAGTCTCAGGGGTGTCTCTTCCAAGCTTCGAAGCCCCTGCTAAGTCAGTGTCCTAAACTTGCCACTGGAGAAAGTGTAAGGGCAAAGGGACCTTCGCACAACCTCCCGTAATATCGCGAAGACATTCAGCATCATTGGCGAGTGTAAGTGGTGGTCACTTAGTAAGTTTAGATGTTCTTCACATTTGCTACAGTGGGGAAGGTGCTGTCTATTGTTGGCATAAATGCCAGACACTACAGCCCAGCCCCACCATCAGCACAGCAGCAGGAAGTTCATTTCTAGTGCCCCCAAATCCCTCACAAGTCAGTTGCTTAAAGAAAAAAAAAATCTAAAGCTTTCAGAGTTGGTAATCAAGATATCTTCATGTGCTTTGGATGTACAGCTGTGTCTTGGGTTCCACAGGGAAATAATACCAGGAAATCCGATACTAAAATCCTTGGATGCTTAAGTCCTTTATATAAAAATGCTGTGGTATTTATATATATTCTCCCTTACATTATAGATATGGATAGGTGTAGGTACACAGAGAGAGCCATAGCTAGAAAATGAACTGGGTTGGACCCAGGGCTTTTGCACTGAGCTACATCTCCGCCCATTTTTATTTTGAGATAGTCTTAAAAATGGCAAAACCTCCCAGGCCTGGCTTGAATTTGCCATCCTCCTACCTGCTTCAGCCTCCCAAAGTTCTGGGATTAAAGTAGTACATCCCCATGGTTGACTTATGTTACACTTTAAATTATTTGTAATAACCTAACACAATGGAAAGGTAGGTAAATAGCTGTTATAACAAGGAATATTGATGAGATGATGAGAAAAAGCTTGCACATGTTCAGTCCAGATGCAGCCACTGAAGGCCTCATTGCACAGAGCACGCCGCCAACAACGCAACATTTCCCCCACATACTTTCCCTCTGAGGCTGGTAGAACCATGGGTGCGGAACCCAGGGGTATGGAGGCCAAGTGCCCGCACTGAGAGTCACACAAGCTGTCCCAGATGGGTCTGGAGAGAAAGTGCCCGAGACCTTGCACATAGCTCTACCAGTCACACTCAATCTCATCGTCAGATTTTCATTGTCTGCTTTTCAATCAGGTCAGCTAGAGGGCATGGTGGGGCACAGCTTTAACCCAGCACTCTGGGAAGCTGAGGCAGGAGGATTCCAGTTCAAGTGCTGCCTGGGCAACTTAGTGACTTAGTGAGACCCTGTCTCAAAATAAATAGGGGCAGGGATGTAGTTCAGTAGAAAGGCTTGGGATTACCCCTGGCCTTATAAAAAACAAACATGCATACAAACACATTTGGAGTTATGATATGATAGAAATATATTCAGTTGTTGCTCTTGGGTCTTGACAGAGCGCTCCTCAAACCTTTGGGATTATCTTAGACATGGGGACATCTCTGGGGTTTCCAAAATAACCCCTCCCTTAAGCTTAATAATTTGTTACAGTGGCTCACAGAATTCAGAGAAATGCTGTGTTTACATTTGCTGGCTTGTTAGATGTGTCATAAAAGCTAAGGATAAGCACTCTGATGAAATCATAAAGACGGCAAAGACCGAAAGGGCCAAGAGCAGGAGCGGCTTTCTTGTGGGGCTGGCGTCTTTCCCATCACCAGCCTGGCATCGAGCAAACTGGATAACCCGTGAGGCTTTGGGGAGTTTTACCCCACGCCTTCATACCACCTCCCAGGTCAGTGGCCTTTCCGGCACCTGTCCTGGCCTGGCAAGCACAAAGTACTGTGTTTGATTCCCCGTACCGGGGGAAAAAAAAGAGAGAAAAGAAAAAAGTGAATACCTGTAATACATTATTTTACTATTATGATGAATTAAGACCAATAATAATTAGACAAAAATACATACATGTCATGCACATGCGGGGGG
>NDGM011162642.1:0-13894 GCA_002564305.1 Octomys mimax | reverse complement strand
GTAGTGCCCACCTGTGGTGCCAACACTTGAGAGGCTGAGGCAGGAGGATCACCAAGAGTTTGAGACCAGCCTCGGCTACAAAGTGAGCTCGAGGCCAGCCTGAACTGCAGAGTGAGACCCTATTTCAAAAAGACAAAAGTAAATTAATTTATTTAAAAAATGAAACATAAAAGGGGCTGTGGGGATGTAGCTCAGTGTTAAGGTCCTGGATTCAACCCCAGTTTAAAAAAAAAGAAATTTTTTTAAAGTGGAAGTTTCAAAAGCTGGTGGGAATGATGAGAGGTATTTAGACCTAAGGTCAAGATGCACACAGAAAAGCTTCTTAGCCAGCCGCGGTATGCGGGTGAGAAGTGGCTGCCACACAGATACACATCAGCAGATCAACAGATACTGTGGCGCAGGCCTCTACTCAGGGACGGGACAGCGCCACCCAAAGGGCAGAGGATGCAGCCGGGTGCAACCGGGAAACCACAGCAAGGGGGCCACAGAGAACAAACACTCCCTTTCACCTGCGTACTAAGCAAGGGGGCCACCGGCCTCAGGAAGCGTCCTGACAGCTGACAGGGACTGTGCTCTGTCAAGAGGGGCTACAGAGTGAGTTTATGCCACACAGATCTCATCCCAATAAAATAAAATAAAAAAATGAGTACTAGGGCCCAGAGTAAGGAGGGTGTGTTTAGGGGACCATGGCTGTGTCTCCCTGCACACAGGCTTCAGGGAAGGGGTCTGGACTGGGCGGGGACAGGGACCACGGCGCTCACTGTGTCAGGGATCTGTGCCCCAGCACCCAACTCTAGCGGGGAGACGGCACCGTGAGTGGGTGCTGGGCACCAATGCGGAGAGAGGGACTCGGCGGCAGTGAGGAAGCTGCCTCCCCAGCAGGACCAGCGTGTGGCTTCCAAGGACGCCATGACCTGGACGAAGGCTGGGGTGGGCATGTCAGGCAACCAGGGAGCCCTGCTTACAGGATGAAGGAAGCAGATTCTCCTTCTGGGAAATCCTGCGCTAGCCCCCGACCCTTAAGCTCCTGACAGCATCCCCGCTTGCCCACCCCCAGGGTCCTGACTTGTGGTCCCTCCTCCCACACTGATCACTCCAGGGCCCATGTGCTCACCTCTCCCACTGCCTGCCAGACCTGAGTCCCCACAGTCACCTAAAGCTTGACAGCCCTGAAAACCTGGTCTTCGCCCAGCCACTGGCCCCAGCCCTGCCCACCTGTCCAATATCCACTGTGGGCTCTGGTACTGCTCTCTGTCTTCCTAGCGCGGCAAGGCCTGACGGATCCTCCTTGCCTCTGTAGTTCCATCCCCTGACCATCTAACCTTCCAGTGCAATGTACGCCCCTCCAGATTGGCAGGGGCTGCACCCACTGCCAACCCCAACATCCCCTGCTCCAAGCCAACCTGACCCCCAAGGTACCCTCGGGGCCTCCCAGCAGGGAGCCCAGAGCGGGGCTGGCTCCTCCCCCTCAGACCCCACATCCAGACTCTGGTGGCCCCTCTATCACAGGAAGGAGCATCCGGGCAGCAGGACAGGCCTCCGCTGGACCCCTTGGGCAGGGGCAGGATTCACAGTAGGACCAAAGCCAGCACCCCTCTGCAGGCACCCCAGGTGACAATCGAGCGGTTTAAGACAGTCTCAGCCAGGATAGGGTAGAGACCAGCTGGAGTTCTAGGTCTGACCCCATCCCACAGGCCATGGGATGCTGAGGAGCTCCCAGAAGGAGGCCCCCTGCCTTCACCCCAGTAACTGCCCATGTCCTTGATGGTGGATTAGCAAGAAAGCACCCAGCCCTGAGGGGTGGGGATGAACTCAGCCCCCACCCCCAGAGTGGCCGTAAGGATGGGACTTCCCTTTCTCTTTCCCTCTCTTGCCAGGAGCCCCACACCCTGCACTCAGAGTGGCTACCATACCACAGAGAGGGGCTGCCCAAGCCAAGCGTAGCCACACACCCCTGGGAGCCTGAGGCCGAAGGTGGAAAGCTCCACCCCAACCTGGTGACTATAGAGATTTTGTGAAGCCCTGTCTCAGAATGAAAACTAAAGAAAGGACTATGGTACACCTGGGCTCAGTCCTCAGTACCAAAAATAAATAAATACACAAATTAAATAAAATAGGCTATTGAAATCCTCGCACAAATCCACAGTCAACTCCAACACCCCAAAAACCTGCCTTAGGTAGTTTCACTGCGAACACAGCACAAGTCTCCTCAGGAAGTCACCTCTGGGCACCCTGAAGTTCTTCTGTTTGCCATAATTCAGTCCCAATGACCCCAGTGATACAGTACACAAAGCTCTTAATAACTTGTCCCCACATCCCAGGGCTCTGGCTTTCCAGATGTGGACGAAACTCCTTGCTGGGGACTATCGTGTGCCCCATCCGGAGCCCCAGGACAGCAGCTGTGGGCAGAGAAGAGGCTTGCGGCTCGCGGCCGCGCTTTCCCTGCCCCTCCAGTTGCCTCCCAGCCTTCTTCGTGCAGGTCTCAGTCCTGATGCCAAAGGCAACACCTGCCGGACTCCATCCCTGAGCCTCTTCTGTCCCCGACTGTGCTAACCACATCCCAGGTCCCTGCCCACGCTGGCCCACAGCCTCCATGGCCCCTGTGAGAATGAGGAGACTCCGAGGGGCACCAGGTCTCGTGGCCTGGCCCCGGCCAACGTGCACTGCACCTCCATGGAGGAACAGGGCTGACACACAAAGCTTCTACTCATGTGGGACGGACCCACTCAGTGAACCAAGTCTGGGCATCTCTGGAGCTCACTGTTCCTACTCTGCTGTTCAGGTGACTGATTTCTGAAGTCCAGATGTACGCTTTGCAGCGCCCTCTACTGTCCACGTAGAATATGAGAAATAGAACAGCAACGAAATGAAACTCTAGCACTTCACCCCCTCTGTCCTAGGGCCCTGGAGAGCATGCAGGATTCCACACAACTGCACGTGGCCCAGCACCATCAGAGACTCCACTTGTCGCAATGCGAGTGCAATTTTACGTTGCCCAGAAGGATCACATACAAGCCATGGTTGCCTACTCTGCTCTGTATTCAACAGACCTTTTCACACTGGATCTGAAAAAGAAGGCTGGGTGGACCGGGGTGGGAGCAGGGCTGGGGCACGGACAGTGCAGTAGAGGCCTGTGGGCAGTCTGGGAGGTGGGCAGGAGTGTGCCCCTGGGTATGGGATGCTGTTACCATGGAGACCGAAGGGCCTGCATCAGAGGGCCGCTCCCAGCAGTGCCTTCTTACAAATACCTCCTTCTCCCCTTAACAGACTGCTTGTCCTCCCTGGAAGCTCCTTGTTTTGGTTTTCTCTTTTCCCTTTGCAGTACTGGGGATTGAACCCATGGCCTTCACCCTGAGCTGCATCCCTACCCTTCTTATTTTATTTTTTGAAATAGTTTCCTCCTGGAGGCAGAGGAGGCTGGGACTTAGACACACTCAGGCACCTGAGTGGCCTTTCACCGTTTAACAGTCCTGAGAGCTGAATCTCCCCCAAACTGTGTCTGCAGGAAGTGGGAGAGCAGGCTTGGGTGTGTGAAACCCGTCAGAACCAAAATGGAGTCTCTTGTGCCAAGCTGCACCAAACATCTATGAGTGAAATAGGAAGGGAAGCTGGGAGGGAACAGTTCTCACATACTGCAGACCGATACTGGCAGCCACCAAAGACATTCACAGCCACACACAAAGGCCACCGCAATCTGATACAAAAACACCCTCCTGCAGCGTTGCCGCCAGCTGCTCTGTTCAACTTCAGACTTCGACCACCCCTCATGGAGAATCATTAGCGCCAAGGACGACAGGCTCAAAATATTTTAGATCATCCGCTTTACTGATTTCATTTATTATTAATTTTTATTTGAGGGAGGGTTGAGACAGCATCTCACTATGCAGCTCAGGCTAGCCTTAAACTCACTTTGTAGCCCAGGCTGGTCTTGGACTTGTAATAATCCTCTTGCCTCGGACTCCGGAGCGCTGGGATTACAGGTATGCGCCACCACACCCGGCTGCTTAATTGCTTTTAAAAGCTTTCCTTGCCTGCACCCTTGAAGGTGATCCCCCTTTACTGTGTCTACACCCCCTGCAGTGCAACTCCAGTCCATCCTTTGGAGAAGCTCTCTCCGGTTAAGTCAAGAGGAGCAAGGTCTAAAGACATCTTCCTCCTCTAGCACAGACTCAAACCAGTCATGGAGTCTCCCCCACAGCCCCACCTCTTGCTGCTTCTGTGGACCCAGTGCAGTGGCAGCTCCTCCAGCCCTTGAGGAACCACAGAAACCCCCCAGCAGCCCCCCAGCAGCCCAGGGAGTGAGGCCCACCCATCGGGTCCCAGCAGCCCCGCCTCCTGCTGGAGTCTCAACTCACTCCACTTTGCATAAGCTTAAAATCCAACAGTTGCCAGAAGAGCGCACTGGCAACATCCGGTGGGTCGCAACTTGGCACACACACCTATGGCAAACTCTGCGTGCTGGAGCTGGTGCTTCCTGGCCTACATGCCCCACGGAGCCACCCTGGGAGCCCGGCATGGTGTCCGGAGAAGAGGTGCATGGAGCATCAGGACTGCACCAAGATCAGCCAAAAGCGTCTCCCAAAGGGCACATGTGCTCAAGGTGGGCTTTCGGGAGCTGGGCAGCTAGGGGGCACTGGGCCCATCCACGGATCAGCTCCCCAACAGCTTGCATAGCTACTGAGCTGGGCAGTTAAGGAGTCACTTGGAAGCGGGATCTAGTTGGAGAAAGTAGTACCTGAGGATGCACCCTGGGGCCATGTGCATTGTCCCCAGACCCTATGCCACTCTCTGCCTCTCTGTGGTCCCTGCTGCCCACGGCCCTGGGCTGAGCACCTCGGCTCCTCCACACCCTTCCACCATGATGCTCAGCTGGTCGACTGTGGACCTGGCCAGTTCTCCAGACTCCAGGGCCTGTGGACAAGCTCAGCCCCTCGATCCTCCTCGTCCATCAATCCTGCAACCCCAGGACCTGCACTGTCAACCCACAAGGCAGCCAGGCTCAGCGTGACACTTTCTGGCCAGCCAGGAGCCTTGTATCTCATGACCCAGCACACAGATGGGCTCCCCTGTGCCTGGGACACAGTGCCCAACGCCCACGACTGATGGGAAGATGAGCTTGCTCTGGCTCACAGTGGATAGAAGCAGAACACAGGGCGGGAAGGAGGAGGAGCCAAGGCCTGGAGAGTGACCCCAGGGTCATGCCCCTGTGACCCCCTAGTCACGCTGTGCCCTCCTGATCTCCCAAGCCAACCAGGCTGATAGTCCAGACAGCATCGCTCCTAGCGCACGGCTTCCTTCTGCAGCTTCCTCCACTGGGCCTGGCGCTCCAGCTCTGAGTGAGAAATCCAGCAAAAAATCCACCCGCTCTATCTGCTACGTGACACGGGAGACACCTGCCACAACCGGGGTCCCAGGAAGCGGTCACACACCTGTCAAGCTCTGTCCTGTGTGACTGTGAAAGGAAGACCACAGGGCAGGATGGGGGAGGGGGCCTTTTGGGGGCTGTGGGCGCCAAGCCTTGGTCTCTCCCAGCCCAGCTCCTGCCTGCCTGGCCTGGTCAGCCGTCCTGGGGATGCTGAGCCCCTACACACCCTGGCCGGGAGCACAGTACCAAAGGACAGGAGTGGCTGGGACCTCGAGCACGTCTCTTGGCTGAGGATGGGACCCGGGGACCATGACCACGCTGTGCAGGCCCCAGGCCTCTCCTGCCCATGCCCAAAGTGGAGCCTCAACCTTCACAGAAATAGCAGCTACTGAGCAAAGGCCTGGACCAGCCCAGGGTGGCAGCGGCCTCTGGAGAGAAAGACGGCTTCGTCCACACATCCACTTCTGGGTGTTCTGCAACCCACAGAGCTGGGGGCGGAGGGGTGGACATGGGCTGGGACACATCCCAGTCGAGCCTGAAGCAAAGGTTCTGGAGGCTGACAGGCCTGCTGGACTCCTCAGAGACCCGGGACCAGTGCCACTGTGCTTTGCCCCAGCACAAAATACAGCAAAGATGCCACTTACAGCTGACCAGGGCCATGGCTTCATCCAGGAACCATAGCCCGGACCAAGGCACAGGGCCCCGGGGGTCCAGGCAGAGGCCAGCCTCACCCTCAGGTGCCAGGAGGAAACTCAGCAGGATTTTCATGGCTCAGCAGGTGCCACATAAGAACACTCCACAGGGCGTGTCGCTTGTCACGTCTGCAGGCCGGAAACACAGGCCTGGAGCCTGTATAAAGTTTAACTTGTTCCTCTGATCACCCACTCGGCAAGCACACACTGAGCTCTGCTCCGGTGTGGGGACCTGCGCTCCTCCCTAACGCTCCAGGGTAACCTGACTCCCGGGGACAGCATCAGGCCTAGAGTCTTCCAGAAGAGACCCCAGGGCTCCCTCTGCCCTCTAAGGACGCAGCAAGAACGAAAGCCACTGGACCCAGGCTAGGGGCCACAGCGGGATGACCTCGTGGCTAGGAGGAGAGGCCTAGCTCAGGAGACCACCAGGGAGTGACAGGGAAGCCGTGCTTGGCCCGCAGCCCCTCCCCCACTCTGCTTCCAGGACTCCAAGTCCCGAGCAGCCCTCCTCTTTCTCCTCTGCCTTGTGGCCAGCTGATCCTGCACAACACTGAGCCCAAGTCCACTTCTCCTCTGGGAGTAGTGGGTGCTAGGTCTTCTTCTGGGTCTCCTGGGTCTTGGGAAGTGGCCAGGACCAGGGCCCGCACCAGGACACAGCCTGCCCTGGGCCTTCCTCCTGCAAAACTGTGAGAGGCCCGTGGCTGCTGGCTCTGCCACCCGCTGCGCTACCTCATTACCCAGCCAGCGGGTGGAGCGTGCTCCATCATCCAAGCACTCTGGGAGGCTGAGGCAGGAGGCCTGCAAGTCCCAGCCCTCCTGGGCACCTCAGGAGTGAAAAGCCTGCAGGCTCAGGATTGAGACTCAGCACCAAGCCCCTAGGTCTAAGCCCCAGCACTGCGGGAGAGAACAGGCGACAGGCGGAGGGACCAAAGATCTCTCCTGTGTGTTGCTTCCGCCTCCATCTGGCTGCCCCGGCTGCCCTGTGACTCCTGTCCCAGCTCCTCTTGGGGAAGTGACCCCAGAGGCACTGGTCACTCCAGGCCAGGAGGGGGCTGCTGCTGCCAGCCTCTCCTACCATAGCCAATGCCCTTTTGCCCCCTCAAATGTCACCAGCTAGACAGGCACATGCAAGCCTCCTGACACAGAGGGCACCCTGGTACTGCGGGCAACACAGTTGGGGTGCCCCCCGGGGCATGGGTGGGTCTGCAAGATGCTTCTCCCCAAAAGGCCTTCTGTCTGGAGGGAACCAAGCGGACAGAACCCCTATGCCCCAAGAGCAGGTCTGATGCTCATGAAGTGCTGCACCGGACAGGAGACCCCAGCTCAGAGGTCTGTCCATCTCCTTCCGCTGCCCCGGTCAGCAACAGGCCAACCCCTTTCCTGAGCTCAGAGCCATACATTGTAGCCCAGGAGGACGGGGATGTGCACAGCAGCAGATGTTAAATAACATGGCTGCAGAACCAGGCACCTGAACAAGTGAGAACAAACATCACAGTTCCATGGCCTGCCATCGCCAGAGGATGCTGTGACCACACATGGCACCCAAGCACTCAGGAGGGCAAGGCAGCACAGGAGCTCAGCTGCAGGCCCCTGGACTGACCTTCCCTGCCCACCTGCTACCCACTCTGGTTTGGCAAAAAGCCTGATTTAAATCCACCAAGCCTAGCTGGGCGTGGTGGTGCACACCTATAATACCAGAATTTCAGGCGCCTGAGGCAGGAGGATCGAAAGTTAAAACCTAGCCTAGGCAATTTAGTAATTAAGCCAGATCCTGTCTCTATATAAAAATAAGAGGGCTGAGAATTTACCTCAGCAACACAGCACCTGCCTGGCAAGCACAAGATCCGAAGTTCAATTCCTGGAACCAAAACCCAAAAGAAGGACCGGAGATGGAACTGGGAACACGCACCTTCACCATCCATGCTCAGGTTCTCATAGGAATCCCAGCGGATCAGCGGGTCTGCAGTGTTGAAGTCCACGATGACGCTGCGGTCATTGTGCAGGTGCTCGGAGCCTGGGAACACAGTGCGGCGTTGATCCCAGCCAAGCCCGGTCCCCGGAGCCAAGGACAAAGCCATCAGCTTGAAAGCCTCCGCATCCTGCCCTCGTCCCTCAGCCTAGCGCAGGGCACAGCCTGGTCCTGTGTCCCCAGGGCCAGGAGGAGACCATGCCCTTCCTGCACAGTGCCACCCGGACTCTAGTGCCAGTTCTGCACAACAGGGGCCGATTCTCATTGGTTTTAGGAGAAAGCAGAAAGGGCTCCACACACAGACACCCACACTCTGCTGGCCTGGGTCCCCTTCAAATGCGGGGGTCACTCGTCGACCACAGCAGTGAACAAGTAGCACTACTGCCCAGGAGATGGGAGGTGAGACGTGCGGACACTAACATGGTCTCTGCTCTCCTTGGCAGGCCAGAACCCAAGCCGGCCACGCCATCCCTGCCACCACAAGCTAGTTTCATTTGAGGTACAGCTCAAACTTGGGATCCTGCTGCCTCAGCCTCCCAGAGTGCTGGGATGACAGGCGCGTACCCCCCGCCTGGCCATCTCTCCTGTGCACCAGCCCAGAGTATGCATGTCTCAGCCATCTCCTCCCTGCTGTCCTCTTAGTCAGGAAAGTTGCCAAGGGTGCCTGAGGTGGGGGACACACCCAGCACCCCACAGGGCCACGCACCTGGGATCTTGTCTGGCGTGGCTGAGAACACCAACTCCACCTTCCCAGAGTCAGGGAAGCGGTCATCTGCAAAGAGAAACCATAATGGAACCGGCTCGTCCTCCCGACCCACAGGGACGTCTGCAGCACCCCAGCACCCAGGGACTCCTGGGTCAGTGAGGGTGGGTCTGGCCGTGTCTGGGGCGAGGGTGGGGCCTAAGGGCGTAGGCTGCCCTCACCACTGCAGGCACCATCCAGCTCCTCCTTCCCCAGCACCAGTGAGTGGCCCTGCACCGCGCCAGTGTGGAATTGCAGGCGGAAGATGACATCGCGTGTGGCCGAGCGGTACTTCTTGTGGTAGCATTTCACCTGCCGGAGGGAGGGAGGTACGGGGACAGCTGAACCTTGCAGCCTGTGCCCCTGCAGACCCAGTGTGGCCCAGGTGGGGGCAGTGTGGCTCTGATCTGGACCCAGACCTTGACCTTGGGGGGGGGGGAGGGCACTCCATGTGGCACATGAAAATTGCCAGCACCCTAGACTCTAGGGTCACCCCAACCCTCTCAGAGCTCAGGGTAGCTGTGCCCTTCCAGAAGAAGTTTGAAGAAAGAAACCCCAGTCTTCTCTTCCTAGACTTAACTCCTGACGGCGGTACACTTGCTTTCTAGGTCTAAACTTTCCCCTTTCCCTTGGCCTAATAGCTCAATGGATTAAAGCACCTGCAGCAGGTGCAGGGGCCGGGGTTTGATCCCGGGGCCTGCCCTGCTGGCCCCGCCCCCAGGGCACACGGAGATGGCAATTGAGAGTGGGCGTGGTGGAGCACACCTGTAATCCCAGTTCTTGGGAGGCTGTAAACAGGCGGATCACTACGAGTCTGATCTAGTAGTGAGGCCCTGAAAACCCTGTAGACACTTCCCTAAAATACAAAAAAATAAATAAATAAATAAAAATAAACTTCCCACTTTCCCACTTGGTGTCATCCGGCTTGCAGAGAGGAAGTGGCCCCTAGTGGACTGGACAGAGGAGCAGAGAGAGAGGGAAGGAGGGAGGGGACACGTCCCAAGGCCAGGACAGAGAAAGAGAGAGGCACACTGTCAGGCACCCACTGCCCAGACATCCAAGATGCAAAGCCCTCCCAGCCACGCCACTGGGATCTGAACTCGGCTGCAAGGTGCCAGGGCTCCTGGAGTTCCTAGGGTGCTGCACAAGCTGCCTGCAGCTGTGACCATAAGCCTGGTGAAGGTGCCACCTGGGGCAATGGCAGGGGTCCCTTGCTGGGTCTTGCCTCACTCAGCACACACTGGGACCAAGAGGGGAGCTGCTTTTCCTGAGGTCAAACAGCTTTGAACATCTCACAGCCAGGCTTGGTGACGTATGCCTATAAACACAACCCTCAGGGAGGCTGAGGCAGGAGGATCATAAGTTCAAACCCAGCCTAAACAATGTGGCAAGACGTCTGTCTTACAATGAAACATTTGTTAAAATAAAGGGCTAGGGACAGAGTTCTGTGAAAAGGATCTGGGTTCAACCCTGGTACTTAAAAAAAAAAAAAAAAAAATCACATGCTTCCCAAATCTGTACAAACAGTGCAGCCAGGCAGGTGTGACGCCAAGGGTGACTCTCATCTCCATCATCGCTGAGAGAAACCGTCCCAAGGATGTCAAACAAAAATACTTCCCACACAGAATTTACCATCACTAGACAGCGCCACCCATCGGCAGACGCACAGCTGTTTATGCCAACAGAAACTCGCCAAATAAGGCAGGCCCTGGGGGAGAGGGCTCTGCACTCCTTGAGGACTACCAGGCTCGGGAGGAGGGGAAGAGGCGGTCAGGGCCTCCCCTCACTGGCCTGGCCTTGGTGCGCTGGCCCAGCTCGGCCCCACCTGCCTGAGAACCTCTGACTCGGGTCTGAGCCCAGCCCTCCCCTGATGATCCGAGGCTCACAGCTGCCATGGGGTGCTTCTGCCAGGGATGACGGTGTGGCCCTCCAGGTCCCCAAGAGCCCAGGCAGGCTGTCTGCCCACTCCGCGCCCACTTTCAAAGCTTGGGCTATGCACAAGCACCGGTGGGGGATGCAGCTTGTGCCGCGGTTGGACCGCCCCCGCGCGGCTCCGGCCCCACACAAGGTGTCCAGGGTGTCCAAGGTCTCTGGCTCCAGCTATCACAGCCTACGACACAAGGCCGCAGCATCTCCCTGGCTCAGCGCCGGGTGGGCACACCGAGCCCGAGCACACAGCTCACCCCACTCCAATCCTTCTCCTCCCGCACAGATCTGGCAGGCGACAGCGCCCCCTCCTGGTCTCCAGCTCTCATGGAGTGAGACAGTGAAAGGGCAGTCAGACCTCCAAGAGGAAACCTGAGGAGTGGTGAACTCTGGTGGCTGCAGGGCCCCTAAGTCATCATCAGCAAGGGTCCCCCTCTAAGACAGGAAGGCTCCTGAGGCACAGGGCCACTCTGAGGGCTGCAGTCCCCACCGGCCCTCAGGCGGCAGCCCCACTTCTGGAGGTCCCTCCTGTGCAGCATCCTAGGACAAGCTGGTCCTCGGCCTTCCTCCCCAGAGAGCCTAAAATCCAGCATGAAGAACTGCGACTTCATCACGACAGACACTTCACCAGATCTGTGGCACGTGCCTCACCTTCCACACAGGACCCCGTGTGTGGCCAGGGACACCACGCACCACAAGTGCTCAAGGCATTCCACTGTCACCCTGTCTTGTTCAACAGATTTCATGAGCACTGCAGACAGATCCGCCAGCTCTGCGCAGCGAGTCCCCACTCACAGCCAGTCCTGTGTGCCCACTCTGGGGGCAGCCTGATCCAGCCCTCCATGGGAAGAAATTTCGAGGGGACTGCATAAGGACCTTTTTCCTTGTCCTTACTGTCCAAACGATAAAGATGACAGCAGTTTTGGCAGAACTGGGGATTGATCCCAGAGCCTTTGAACGGAGCCACACCCCCTGCCTGTTCTTCACGTTTTATTTTGAGATAGGCTATTGCTGGCTAAGGCGCTGGCATTGGGCTCAAATTTGAGGTCCTCCTGCTTCAGCCTCCCACAGTGCTGGGTAACAACAGAGACTCAAAACATGTTGGGCATTAGCCATAACCCAGAGAGGTGTTAGGCCTGCGGGAGGGTGCCTGCACACACCCTCTGAAAATGCAAGGTCATTTTTTTTTCTTTTTTTCTAGTTTTATGTATTTGATACAGGATCTCCCATGCAGCTCAGACTCGTCGTGATCCTCCTGTTTTCGGCCTCCCCAGCGCTGGGATTATAGGTGTGCGCCCCCCCCCCCCAGTCGTGGTGGCAGGCTTGATGTGCCTGATGTCTGGGCCAGCACAGCATGTGGTATCAGGGGTCAAACCTGGGTCCTTCAGCTTGCCTAGGCAGGCGCTTAGTCTGCTGAGCTATCTCTGTGGCCTGCAAGGTCATTTTATGTGTCACACGAGCTCCTGGGATTCAGGTGCCCACACTGTGCTCTGCACGCTGAGAGGCGGCTGCACCTGTCACTTCGGGGGCGTGAGCTGCTGCGTACAGAGCGCTCAGGACTGAAAAATACCACATGACCAGTGACCTCCACAGGAGGCCTGGGGCACCATGCTCTCTTGCTGGCTGACAGAACCATCTGGAAACGTGGCCTGACCTCAATTTCTATAAGCGGGGCGAAGTTTCGCCAATGCTTTCGGCAAGCCCAAAGTCCATGGTGACCAGGCCTGGGCCTGCTCTCGGCATGTGCGGCCCGGGCAGACCAGGGCTGAGGGCAGGCACGGGAAATCCTCAGCCTGTGCTGAAAGCTGGCTTGGACCACAGGTCTTCTACCTGCTCCAGCAACGTGGCTGTCATGCCTCAAGCCCCTCGGCAGGGAGCAGTCCCCAAGGCCAGCAGGTGGTGTCAGGTCCCGGGCACAATTCCAGCCACACTCGCCCTGCATTCAGCGTGGAAGGGCCTGAAGGACCGGAAGAATACCCGGTCCATGTCTTCACCTAATGGCACGGTGAGGGTACAGCAGAGATGGGGTACAGGGCCTCCCCCAGGAAGATACACAGGCCCAAGCCTGCCTTCCAGGGCTCACCCCAACCAGCCCCGTGGACACAAGTCCTTCTGTTCGTGAACCTGAGCCCTGCTGGCCTTGTCCCCATGAAGAAAGAGCTGGAAATCTCTAGGCAAAGCAGACATTCGCCAGCATCAGCAAGGATGGGGTGGACCAGAGAAGACAGGGAACTCTGGAAGGAGCCGGGAGGGCCAGGGAGCCGACTGGGGTGAATCTCCACCTTACGGTGGCCTGTGCACACAGCCACGGGAGATACCCGCTCCTCGGGGTGGATCCAGCAGGCCGCTATATCCTTGAGTCCTGTGCAAGCTGGGGATCCTGCCCAAGCCCTCCTGGGAAGCAGAACCACTTGCATGCTTGAGTTCTGCCTAGATGGGTCGTGACCCTTCCTTCCCAGAGCAGCCTTCAGGACAGACGCCAGGTGAGTTGGCTGCGCTCCGGGACCTGGACCTGCGGGAGCACGTCCAGCCGTCCAGGGACAGGGTGGAGTGGGCCTGGGCTACGGAGGAGGAGCCTGTGAGGACGTCACACTTTCACCCTTGGGGACCCCGGCATACTGCCAAAAGTGAGGCGCAGCGGCTACATCACTCTGGGGAGCCTGAAGCCAGGGGCACACTGGGTTCAGTTTCTGCCCGCGTTGACCCAAGGCTGCATTCATGCAGAATAAAAAGCACTGGGCTTCTCAGCACAATGAAGACTTCCAGGCTGGGTCAGACTGTGCCCCACAACCCAGGTGCTGCCCCTGGGTGACCACCATCTCGAGCTCCACCATGAAGCTGCAATCTCTGACTGGCTGGACAGGTGATACCCTCCCGGGCTGGGCTGCGAGGATGTGATCCACACACACCACGGCCCCAGCTCTGTTCGTCTGTGTGTGGCTCACATTCCATGCACCAAATCACCCGGTCCGGCCACCAGCTGGGGACAGCTGCCCTCCAAGAATGCCGGTGGACAACCAGAGCCAAAGGCACCCAGCCACCTTCAGGCCCAAGGGCCTGGATCATAGAACCGGGCTGCATTTGCAGACAAGAGTTTTTATGAAGGTGTTTTAGTTAAAATACAGCTGCTGGGGTCTGTGGCTGGGCCCTGGGCTCAATTCCCAGCACTGCAAAAAATAGATTTTAAAAGCTCAGGCTGA
>NDGM011162606.1:0-14742 GCA_002564305.1 Octomys mimax | reverse complement strand
CTCTCTCTCTCTCTCTCTCTCTGTCTCTCTAAATAAATAAATAAATGTTTAAAAAAAATAGAAGAAGATATTTTTAACTATTACACAGCTTCAAGGTTCAGAAAGATTCTTGAAATGCATATGGAGATCTTTACTTGCAGTTAGGGGAAGCTCATCTTATAGAGGATTTGGTACTCAAAGTTTGGAGCCAAAGCAATTATTTTACATATCTTGCTATCCCTGCTGTCCTGAAGACTCTGTAGCCCACAAACTTTCAGTAAAAAAAGACCATGAACTTTTAATAAAAAGCTTTAAAAAAAAAGACCAAGTCTAAGTTCCTAGTCTGCTTAATGAGTAGAAACACAAATTATACCACCTAGACGGAAACATGGTGAAATTGAGGGAAGGAACAGCTCCATCGTACACACCTGGGTTTGGATTTGAGGTTGGGTTCAGGGACGATGTAGCACTACCTTCTGACCTAATCACTTCTGAACTGTGGCCTCCAATCTCCTGATAAAACAACAGCAACAGGAACAAAACAATACACTACTTGAAAATAATTTTTAGTTCTAGGAACACACTTTAAAATTGAGACATTTAAAAGAGAAAGAACATGCTAGTGAAAGGCATAGTTAAATAAAAAACTTTGTGCATGAGTTTCATGAGGAGATTAGAATTTTTTCGTAATATAATATTGGAAGAGTTATCAAATCCTAGCCAGCCAGTGGAATGTTAATAAGTACTAGTTCATGACAAGGAAAGAAGAAAAGGAAGAAAGGAAGGAAGGAAGGAAGGAAGGAAGGAAGGCGAGAGAAAGGAGGGAAAGAGAAATAAGAAAAATCAAAGTAAAGAAAGGAGAATAGGGGCTGGGGAGATGGTTCAGTAGAATAAGCACTTGCCTGGCAAGCTCAACGGCCTGAGTTCAATCCCCAGTTCTGCCAAAAAAAAAAAAAAAAAAAAAAAGAGAATAAATCAGCCCCCAATTTACAAGAAATGGGCAAGAAAAATGTACAACAACCCAGGGGAGCTGCTACAGGATGCGTGATTCAGCTCTCACAGCAAATAGGAACAAAAAGAAAGGCCAAGGAAGCCGATCGATGAAAAGAAGCATAAAAAAGGCAACCAGCCTGTCACAGTGTGTGACATTATTGTGGCGTGAGTAAAGCAACCCTAAAACAATCCTGATTACATCACTGGAAACTTGACTACTCTACATGCTCATGACACGAATCCCTTGTTACTCTGTTTTTACTGGGATGGCCACACTGTGGCTGTCTTTGAAGACTGCATTTTATTTGAAGTCACCTACCCAACATACAGATCAGACGTGACGTTTGTACCCTAAAGGATGCGCCAGAGTGTAAAGCAGATGACGCTCGTGGGCCAGACTGGGGCTGAGGGTGGGGACGTGAAACTCCATTATAATATTCTGCCTAGTTCTGTGATTATGTAAGTGGTTCCATAACACAGATTTGTTTTTTATTTGTTTTTAAAGATAATAAAGTTAGTAAAAAAAAAATAAAAATGAAATAGAAATTCATTAAGCAAAATGATAAAAATTCAATAATAGTTGCAACACTGCATATTGTTGTCTTCGAATTCGTTGTTTAACAAAACAATCAGGTGTTTTGTGTGCTTACCAGATAGAAGCAGACAAAATTGCTCAAAAAATTCAAAATAAGAAAAAACGTGAGCATTAGCTGTACCTCTCAGTGCACCAGAGAAATCAGCAGTACAGTTACCCAAGCTGCCTTGTGTGTACACATGTACATTTTTCCCCTTCTTTCTTCTCTTTTCTGTCTTCCCTCATCCTGGTTTTTCTTTCCCTGGGAACAGTTTCTTTCCCTTTCACAGGATCTATTGTACCTTTTGGATTTTATTTACTGTCTCGGCTCTTACATGCTGGAGAAAATAGTGTTTACACATGCGACTGTGACTAACTTCACATTCCCCTCCTGGGTATTTTACCAGAAGAACTGTAAGCATTGCAGCACAGTGGTATCTGCACCCACGTTTATTGCAGGGCAATTTGTCAGCTAAATCTTGGAGCAACCCAAATGCCCATCAACTGAGAAATGAATAAAAAGATGTGGTATTTTTGTACAGTGGGGTGTTACTCAGCTGTAAAAACATAAACTCCAGGCTTTTATAGGTAAGTGGATTCAACTAGAGAGAAAGTGATGCTTTCATGAGCATTTACTTTTCATGAAATACCTAAGTCGGTCAATCCACTGGCCACCAATTTTATTTGTGAGTAAAAATTATTCTTTAAATTGCACAATCTGTTATTAACGATGGAAACTGAATATGTATGTACTAGTGAGATCCTGAAATAGAGTTAATATCTGCAACAACACACTAAGAAATAATTACTTTAAAAATGTTACCACTGTAAACTGGAAGTCCAGAGGTTGGTCTTACCTCATTTTTCAAATTTATTAGTGGCAGTTGTTACCAAGAGTTACTTTCAAAGCAGTACATGCAAACTTCCAACAAAAATTTTAAAACCTGAAAGGGCAATATAATGAAGAAAAACACACACATGCACATACACCCATACTTTTGAAAAGTGCTGCACCAAACCTTGGGTTTATTGGCCAGGTATTAAGCACCAAGGTCTTGGATAAATGCCTTTGTAAAATATCATAGCAACTAAAATACAGGTATTACATAAACCTGATGAATATGAGTCTAAAAGTTCTTAGTCTTTTTTTAAAATACCATACTTAAATTGAATTTAGGCAAAGAAAAGAAAGCAGATTGTGAGAAACTGTGATGTATGTTTCATTGAAAATCACAGGGAAGGTTCTATGTAGAGCTAAGACAGGGCAACATTTGAAAAACTACTAAACACAGTTTCCTCCCAAGTACTAGTGGCAAGAGACCACCCTCAATTTCTGCAGTGCCACCCTCTCTCCTGTTCATGCTCCTTAGCAGTGGCAAACGCGGTGGAGCTAGGGGGACTGGGTTCTGAGTCTAAGGCCTCCGGTCCAGCCCCACTTCCACGTTTTTACTACCCAGGATCTGGGACGAATGGGACGGCTCACAGAAGAAGGCTCAAAGGAGTGAGTGAAAGGTCATTAATTGAGGATAATGGGACAAGAGGGAAGTTTTTTCAAGGTTTACAGAATCTTCCTAATGGGAAAATTAAATTTATTCTTTACAAGATTTTAGTTTATTAGCGCACACTTGCAGTATGTAACATGGGCATGGAACTTGGGGACAGGCACAAGGTTTTAACACATTATTTCTTTATTCCCTTCTCCCCACCCACCCTTCTTCTCCTGGATTCCCTTTCCATTTGCAAAAGATTTGTCTCCAAAGCATCCATGATGCAAAATGTATAAGGAAAATGGTAAGAAAATCTATCTTTGTGTGTCAGCCCAGCTGAGTTCCTTCCATTAGGAACTTTTCCTTGTAAATTTTGTTATGATTGTAAGAGTGATTTTTTTTATTCTTCACTCTATGAGCACACAGCACCCACGGAAAATGTGCTGCATATCAACTTCAATGCTGCTTACTGTTTACCTGCTTATATTTGGCCTTCATTTTGACTATAATTTCAAAATTATGTTATTTTTACAAATAAAAATGGAGACTATTGAGCTATTATCCTAAAGACTCAGGAATCCTGAGAGAGGGTACGCCTCCAGTGCTGCTTGCATGCATGTTTTGATCAGCTTGCCATATTAAATATTGGAGAAATATAAAGCAGGCAACTAAACAATTTTCAAACCATCAACACTGACCTTTGGGTTGAGTGTGTCAATTTGAAAATACAATGCATAACTGGTTACGGTTTTCCAGTTTTATGCTTCTGCTTAGTTGGAGCTCAAAGCCAGTGCTAAAACATTGTTTTCTTTTCTTCCTTCAAATAAAAAGAAGCTTTTGAGGGAGTGTTTAATACACAAGCATGCACTGTCTTGAAAGAACAAATTGGAGAAAATCTCCATCTAGCCACTGTGTGTTAACGTCACAGGATAATCCACCCGTATGCAGAGAAGGCTGTGTTTGCTTTAAAGTTCTAGAAAGATTCATTCAAGTTAAGGTTTTGCTCTCCCCGCTTGCTGCCTGCTCTGGGCAGTCGCGTGGCCCAGGCACTTTGTGATATGTGGTGCTTATTTAGTGCCACATAAATGCGCATCGCCCCAGGGGGGCGCTGTGCAAAGTGAGGGACTTCCTGGTCCAAAGAGATAGTAATTTCCTGCTTCAAAGGAAGCCAGAGGAGCCGCCGTGGCAAATGTGTTCAGAATACAGTCCCGCTCCTCTCCCACCACGTGACACTCTCTCCACATCAAACATCTTCACATCTCTGTGCCCGAAGTCAAGCTGTCAAAGACACGCAGAATTTACAATTTTAAGAGATGCTTTGGTATGTAAATGAGCTGTTGCCTCCTAAACCAAAGCGTCCACTTCTCAACGTGCTTTCAGTGTTACAATCAAATATATACAATTTGCATATTTTCTAATTCACTGTCTGCGGCAAGGAGCTGAGGCATACGATCTTCTCCGGAGCAAGATAAAAATCTTTTAACCTAAAGTGCTCAGACAATTTGCATTCAGCAGTCCACCCCTCGTGGGGGCGACGTGGTTGACTCCCACTGTGCAGGGCTGGGTCTCGCTGCGGCACACCGGTTTCCATCGTGGCCGTCAGACCTGTGGATTTCTCTCTGACACGGGTTCCTGAAATGCTGAGGAGAGCCAAAGGATACGGAAAACTCCTATTATTTCAAATTTCATTTTAGTAATGTCAAGAGTGCAGGTGAGTCAGGGGAGAAGAGAGAGTCAGGTTTGCATTCACTTAGCCTAAAAATATGCTCTTAGCAGGCCTTCTCTGGAAAAGTTACTGCTGACTTTTAAAGTAAAAGCATCCTGTGATTAGCAGGACCTTCTGTTTGAGGTAAACAATTTGACAGGACGTTAGACCCAAGAGGATGAACACAAGCTGGCAGCTCTCTGATTCTGAGCCCTGGAGCTCTCACTCTTGACTCTGCTGACTCTTACTTGACGTGTGTAGCTCCTCTGTGAGAGTGCGAGAGTGGACGCGGGGGTACTCGAGGGAAAAGCGTAGTAAAATGCCAAGTTTGAGACTTTGAACCTACAGAAATATTGGTCATTTCTGAGAGAAAGGCAAAATACCTCTGTCTGAAATAAAACCAAATTTTAGGCCTGAAAGCACGAGCAGGGTAGGTGTGGAATCACACGGCAGCGCGTGAGGTCAGCGGCTCACTTAAATTCAAAGTCCTAGCACTGCGATCTTGAGCGCCCCGCCTTCGCTGAGCGGATCGCAGCCTCCCGTGCGACTGACGGAACTCAGAGAGGGCCGCTGCGTAATCCAGGAATGCAGACTCGACGGACGGGAAACGTGTGGCTCCTGCTCGGGAATTCAGAACGGTGTGGAATGCGGTGAAGTAACAGCGCGGTGTTCTGCAGTCGCGTGATTTGTCAGCACACCTGGGAACGTGCTGAAAACCATTTGAGGAGCAAGGAATTCCTCGGTTGTCGACGTTCGCAGTGTACCTGTCGCCTGTGGGACAGATGGCTGGCCAAGGAGCCCAGGTAGCAAGACCGGCTTGGGTCAGGGTGCAGAACAAGGAAAGAGAGATGGCAGGTGGGCTGGCGGGGCGCCCCATGGGGTGCTCAGGATGACCAGAATGTGGCGTTAGCGTGGTAAGAAAGTGGGCAAAACCCTGCTATCCTCTCCTTTTGTTTATTTTATTGCTATAATATTGAAATAGCAGGCTGTCTTGGACTCCTGTGTGTGTGTGTGTGTGTGTGTGTGTGTGTGTGTGTACTTTAGGGAAGGGCCTACAGGGTGTTCAGGCTCTCACACTAGATCAGACTTGTAGTGATCCGCCTATTTATAGCCTCCCAAGAGCTGAGATTACAGACATGCGCCACTGCACCCAGTCTCAATCGCTGTCTCAGCACGCCCGGGGAAGGGGCTGGGACAGCACTCCAGGGATTGAACCCCAGGACCCTACGCCTGCTTGTAGGTGCTGTAGTCTGAAGAGCTGTTTGGCTGGCTCTCCTCATGCATTTTAAAGTAGTTGTCGTGGTCCCCAGTTCTCAGTCCCTGAGTGGACGCTGGGGACCTACCAGATCTTCGGCATCACGCAGCTTCCGGCATGGTGCATGCTACTTTGAGTCCAATGTGCACGTGGGGAGCAGCACTTCCCACTTAGCAAGCCATTATGGCTCCGGCCAGGCAATCCCTGAATGCATTTGTGTGGCTGAGCGGTGAATCATCACCTGTTAGAGAAAACTGTCAGTGCTGTTCCGAGTACTAGGAGAACTGCTGTTTTCAGCCAGCTATCTCGTCAGGAAATCCTGTAAGACACTGTATCAGCAACTGAAGCGAGGCGAGAGCGTCCAAGGGGTTAGGGAAAGCCCTTCATCAAGCAAGGGTGAAGAGGCAGGGGTCAGAGAAGAGCCGGGCAGGGAATTACTGCAGGCGCAGGAATGAGATTGCAGCAAGTGACAGCGGACTTCTCCAGAGACTTCTTCACAGCCGCCAAGAATCATGTTAGAAGTAGCGCTTCTGCTACTCGCCAGAAACTCTTGGCTATCTCTTGAATGAAGCAGAACGTGTTTATCTACTCAGTATTTACCCAATCCCTTTGAATTACAATGCTTTGTAAGCTATAATGCTCTTCGTAACCACCACTTGATGCAAGCCCTGCTTTTGAACCACCCGGGCTTTCCACGCCCAGGCACTGGGGCCTGCTCTTTCACCTCCTTTCTTCATTCTGCCATCCCCTGGATAGACATCAGCAAAGCTGCTGATACTCAAACGACATTCATTCACTTACACATTTTTGTCTATATTTGTGGTAATTGCTTTTGCTAGTTATTGTTTTAATTCTTCAATATGAACAGCTGCAATTATAGATTACCAATTCTAAGGTAGATTCCTTGATTTCTAATCATCCATGTTTAAAGTATGTAACAATCACACACACATCAATTAGGGAATTCATATTTTTTTTAAAAACACACAAACAAATAAACTGTTATAAGATCTGACCATCAGGAAATCTACAAAGGAAAATGGGAGAGACTGGGTGGATTATAGACTGTTGTAATGAAGTTTAAGCGAAAACTAAAAGGACATTTCCAAACAGAAAGATAAAAGCATCAATGAAAAAGTACAACATTAAGTTTTAGCGACATCTCCAGAGCCTTATCATTCTGGATTAGCTTGTCAAAAAATTATTTTATACTTTTTCACTAACATGACATCTGGCTCTTAGGCCTTATGAACAAAGGTAGAGGAGCTACACTGGCACTTGGAACAGGAAGCTTTGCAAGGGTCTTTCCTGGTGATTTCAAGATAATTAGTAGCAGGCAGTAATCGCTACAGTCCGGCCCCCGCTGACAATCTCCCACACTTTTCTTGGTGGTGCTAAGCCCCAGCCTAGAGAACCACCAAAAGCGCCATACCAAGCTGCCCATAGGTGCTGCTAGCTGATTTGAAGGAGCTGAGATCAAATTACCCAACAGTGAGCAATAGAAAGGTTAATTGCTTTCCAGTTTTATATGCGGGTTCTTTATAGGTTAAGAGAAGGGATTTGGATGGGTGGGAAGGTCATTTTAATATTCTCCAGTCAGTTACCAATTTAGAGTTAGTACATCAAGTGTGGCCATCTAATTTAATGAATAGAAAGTTATTTGCTCTAGAATGAAATATAATTATATTTGTCTGCCTTGATTTGCTACTTGTAATTATATAGTAGACAGGAGAAAAAAGATACTGAGTTTAAGGAAGTGAAGGGCAAGGCGATTTGCAAGCCAAAGGGAATGATACAATTCCCTCTTGAGAAAAGTCGGGGAGAGGTGGTGGCTCACTTTCCGTGCCCTTGAGTTGACGAGTTGAGCAGTGTGATATTGTGGCAGCAGAATTTGAGAAGAGGCACAGGTGGGAGCAGCTCTGATGGGAGACGGAAAGACAGCACTTTGCAAAGTCGCCGGTACTATTTTATAGAGGCTAAAGCACAAACCTGAAGGTGGCTTACATTTCCTGACCTACTGGTCACCGTATGTTGTGACACGCTGAGCTCTCCTGTCTATCTAGAGTAGCACTAGTGTTTCGTCCATGTTTCGTGGCAATGACAAATGTGGTTTCAAAACACATGGACTCAAAGCTAAGTCATTAGGTAACAGTGATCCAGGTTCCCAAATGCACGAGAACTCTAGCTACTGGTGTGAAGGGTGTTAGAGACTTCTAGGGTTGCTGACACTGTCCCACTCGGTTTTCGAGAGGCGTCATCCATCTTCTATTCCAAGTTACATAAGATACATAAGCCAGTCACTGTGGCTTTTCTATTTTCATTTTAATTAATTTTTACTAGTGCATTTGGCGATACATCGTGATTACATTCTTACGGGGGTTGGTGCATGGATAGTACATGTGTTAATTCGTATATCCTTTTCCTCGCCTTCCTCAGGCCTCCATCCATCTCTCAGGCCCCTTCCCACTTGCTATTATTTACCTTTCATTTTTCTCTTTAGTTATACTTTGGGTTTCTTCTCTATGAGAAACCACGCGGTATCTGAGCTCATGCATCTGATGTGTCTCATTAACCCTGAGCCCTCAGGGGGTGGCCAGATAACTCAGGTCTAACCTTCTTTATTGCAGAGTACTGAAAGGAGTTATTTTCTTTTTGGCAAATTTTTCTTTGTAAATTTATTTTTAACAGACACATAAAACCATAAAATTAAGCCTATTATCAGATTACCAGGCCATATTTACTACCCGTGTGTAGTACATGATACTAAAATCAGTCTAAACATACATACCTGTCTTTAGACATTTATCTTTCCTCTTTGGCAAAAATATTTAAAGTCTATTTTGAAATTCTTTTCTGAAAAGTCCAGGCCCTGAAAGGTGTGCCGGTCACATGTACTTGGTATCATTTAGTGAGCCATAGGGGACTTGGAAGTCACAGAGGCTGCACCTCGGTCAGGCAGGGCACCCTGGGTCCCCTCAGAAGCGGAGCTGGACCTACCGGCCCACAAGGGCTGTCACTCAGTGTCATCTCCAAATCTGGTCTCCTTCCTCTAGTTGTTCCGCACCAGGGAACAAGCATTCCATAGTTGCTGGTAACAGTTTTCTTGCTTTGCCTTGTAGTTCTCTGAACTGAACATGAAAACAATGGAATTCGGCTCTGCCAAGTCTGCCCTTGCCCTTCCTGTCAGTGGAACAGCACAGCACGTCTTGCGCCACTTTGTGGCACGTCTTGCCCCGCTTTGTGGCAGAGCTCTGTAGCAGCCAGCTGTTCTCTGAGCGGCCACAGTTAATGTCATCCCTCTTGCTCTCAATGTTCCACTGTGCACAACAGCTTAGCTAGTGGTGAAAGTTTTCTTCAAGGAGGAGTCATATTGACAGTGCTGTCGTATTTATTCTGCTGCTAGTGGTACTAATATTCTATGATCTATCACAAGTATATCCTTTCACAGAACTATGTCATGTAATAAAAAGGTACACTCAACAGCAAGAGACTCAAATTAGCTCACACGGATTAGGCAGTTTGTGTAGTATTATTTAAATTTAATTGAAAAACCTAAAGGAAGGGAGGTTATTTTTGGTATCTACTAGAAATTCCCCAGCCTGTTTTCCACAACCTGGCCTGGCCCCGCCCCATGAGGGGCATGAGGTGGATGTTTGTGGGGACAAGAGAATGCGCAGTACAGAGAACCTCTCAGAGGTAAAGAAGGGACTTAGGATGTGGTCCCTTCTGGAGGCTCTGGAAGCAGCAACTTGAATGTGGCCCTGTCAAAGCAGGCACCCACTGATCCGACCCAACAACCCTCAGTGGCTGCCACAATTACTCATTGCCAAACACTGTGCTGAAGCCTGGGCCAAGAGCCCAGAACACAGTGCTTGCTCCAAAGGTCTCTGAAGCTCTTGGAGCCCACCTGACCGTGAGGACGCGGCCCCCATCCTCCGCACCCTCTGTCCCTTCAAGCACAGGTGAACACAGAGCAAAGCATGCTCCCTTGTCTCCCTCCTTACTTCTGGGACTCCTGTTCCATCTCTGTCCTCTTCAGTAGACTTAAGCTTTAATTAGACCTTAATGACAGTTGCTCAATAAGGCCATGGTTCCCTTTTGGGCAACAAGTTTTAGCTTTCTCCCTCATTCTTTCTATTTTTCAATTGATACATTCTGTCCTTAAAAAGTGACCACTTCTGAAAGTTAATTTATCCATTTTGTATTCATTTTGCTAGCTTAAACTCTCGAAAAAGATCCTATTTCCAATTTAATGGAAGGAAGTTTCATTGAGGTGGAAAGCCTAACTCTGCCTGAGTGAGTAAGAAAAGAATGATTAAAAGAGAATTTATATCCTCTGCTTGCAATACTTTTAAAAGTGAAAATGAGAAAAACTCTACTGGTGAAAAATTTTGAAGGTCATGGATGTAATGGTTCTTTTCTGTTTTTCAATTTGAGTCCATGTGTAAGAATGCATTGGAGATTTGTGTGATAACAGCACTGGAAAATGTAAAATAAGTTCCCATCTTCTAGAGCAGAGCCCCAAATCCTCACATCAGCAGCTCCTGGAGAGAGAGGGCTACAAAGCAAATAAAATCATCTGTCAGAACCGGTGGGCTCCACACACACAGATGAGCCCAAAGGCTGATCGAAAATATTTGAAGAAATATGTGCCAACCATGTATAGACTTTGCCTTGTCCTTGTCCCCAAACAGGTATGGCAACTATTTACATTTTGTATTAAGTATTGCAAGTAATCTAGAAATAATCTAACATAGGCGGGGAGGCGTTTGTAAGTTATCTGTATGTACAGTGTCATGTTGTAAAGCATTATGTGTACCCATGGATTTTGTTTTCCATGAGGAATTGGTGGCTCTGGAGCCAAAGCCTGTCACCGGTGAGCAAGGGCTGCTCTCTGTCCACTATGTCGGGAAGAAAGACCCAAGCCAGGCGCGTAGCCCAGGCTTAAAACTCATATGTTATAATAAAGCGCGCTTCTGTGACACATCTGTGATCATATTCAACAGCAAGGCTCTTTTCATGGCAATGGAAACCTGAAACTGGAGCTGGAAAGAAGAAGAAAAACCCTTTGCCCAGAAGAGAGTAAAGAAGCGTGCACTCCGCGGCGCATCCTGGGGCTCATTAGTGCTGCCCCGGCCAGAGGCTCCTCGGGGCTCCCGGGGCTCTGCCTTCTTCCTGACAGCTAGGTCTCTAATCATTGGATTTCACATTTCTTCCACCCTCTTTTCCCTCTTTACTCCTTTTCTTCCTACTCTAATTTAAGATACTGTCATTTTATATTTGGAAACCTGTCATGTGGCAGATTGTCCTTTTTCAAAAGTGGCTGAAGCAAGTTTTCCCATGTTTTTCTTGTACCACAACCTCCACTCTTCTTCTGGGTGGCAAGACGGAGGACACTTCTATTCTTTCTCTCCTTGACCCCAGAAAGTCTTGTGGCTCAGCCTCAAAATATAAAGTACAATACGATGCTTTCCAAGGATGGACTCTGAGAACGCAGGTGTCCTCTTTGTCCTCTCGGGATAATTTCTTTAAATTTATACTCCACGGCATTGAAGTTGCTTGGGGAAGGGGACTAATAATGGATGGCAGCATGCTGGCCCCTATACCTACCTGAGCCTCGAGCCAAGGCCAGCACCCCCTTTCCTGTGCTCCAGTAAAGCATCTTGTAGCTCAGCTCTACAGTCCAGGTGAGACCTTGTAGGTGACACTTCTGAAGCATAGGTAGGATGTACTTGCTGCACTCAAACATTGAAATATAGATTTCTGAGCAAAGTAAATGACTGCAGTTGTTGACATCTTAGGCTTCTAAATTTGGGATGTTTTGTTACGCAGCAGCAGGTCGCTGGCACATCCATCCCCACCAGTGTGAATGTCTGACCCATAATGCACCTTGCGGACCACTACCAATTCAACGTGCAGTAGGGCATTCCTCAGCAAATAATGATAGCACATGCACTGTGCAGCTGTTTCAGCCAGATTCGGCATGTTGTTAGGTAATTGTACAATTTTTATGCTTTTCTAATTTCATCATTCTTTTCTTTATGAAGACAACTTGGAATAATTAAATCAAGCTAGTTAATCTAACCCTTACCTCCGCTAATTAAATGTTTGTGTGTGTGGATGGTGAGAATTTCTCAAAATGACTCAATGTTTTGGAAATATATTGTTCTTTTTTATGACCTATATTCACCTGCTAGGCAGCAAGCAAGCAAGCCAAGCAACCACACTCCTCTTAACTAAATGAGGCTTTGTACCCTCTGACCACCTTCTCCTTAGTTCCCTTGGTCCCTGCAGCCCCACAGCCACCCTTCTGTCCTCTGCTTCCTTGAGTTCCATTGTTTTAGACTTCACATATGAGTGAGAATAAGCGGTATTTGTGCCTAGTTTCTTTCACTTAACATTACAAGTGATCTGAGACCAAGAGGGGGCCTCCGCAGTTCACCACTGGCACAACTGAGTTAATTAGCTTAACCATTAGGTTATCCATGGTTAATTAGATATTTCTATTGCAGCACGACATGCTGACTTTCTCCCCAAGCAGCAGGGTTTCTAGTAAGTGACCTGATCCCTGTAAGAAGAGCGATGCTCCAGCCTCTTTATTGTTTACTTGTTTTTTCCACAAATGGTATCCAGAAATCTTAGGCACCAAAGGTTGTATTTTGTGCAGCATTTATTCCTATGTATGCCTTTTTAACATGCCCATAATTAACTTAGGTCCGTTCCATTCAGTGGACATTTCTGAAGTGCAAAATGAGGCTTGCCCTGCCAACAGTGACCCTGCATGCACACTTAGCACTCACATGTGACAGATGGGAGCTATTAATCCCTTCCTAAGCATCGTGGGATCTTTAAAAGCGCCGCCTAATAAATAACCCAAAGCACTGCCTAATACATAGCCCGGTGCCTTGTCTTCCTTTTTCTATTTTTATTAATTTTATTGAGAAACAAAACAAATAGCAATGAGACAGTTTCAAAACAAATTAATAGGACAGTTTTGATAATTAATGCACTGCATATTGTTGTCTTCATGGTGGTTCTTCATAGTACAAGGTGCAGACATGATGTCCTGTCCTTGAAAAGGTGCATTGTTTTCTTTTGGGGTTTCCATACACAGGAAGCTGCATGGTTTTCTTCTGCGCAAGTGCCTGCAAGTTGAAAACTGACACTGCCGCAGTTAAAAAACCAGGTCAGAGATTAATTTCACGGAACCCACAGTCCTGTCAGCTAAACATGATCTGCTTGAGGCAAGCGAAGGATGTGTGATCCCTTCCACTCTGTCCCCTCTAAAATAAGTGTGTCTGTCTTCATGCTCGGACTCTGAAGGCCCCTCTCAGCAGGGCTTCCCCATACTGTTCTGGCAGATCTGTGACATGCCACACAATCTTCCTGCTAAATAGCTTCCAGAAGACCAGTTAGAAAAAATATGTCCTGAGAATGGCAGGAAGAAACTAAGGCAAACTTGCTTAATTAAAATTGCTAAAATAATAAGTCTAGAAAAAGACTTGGAGTTCAGTAATCACAAAGTTGAACATAGAAAGTAGCAAAATTTCAAAATTTGATCTAAAACATTGGCTATTTATTTAAGGACTGCATGCAGGTAGAGACTTTTGTTGATAAAAATAAAAGGAAAAATTCAGAATGGAAAGCTTCAGGTAGAATGAAGCTGAATTTTAAGCATTGAGCATACATATGTAGCATTAACACGGCCTGAGAGCATACACACAAGGTGTACATTTGTACTGAATTCATGACGTGTGGTCTACAATGTGAAATTAAAACTTATTTTAATAGTGCTTCTATAACATAACAGATACTGTGTGTGAAGCAGTAACAAAGGATTCTATAGGTAGGATTCTCAAAAGAGATAAACCATTTCACATTTTAAATTTTGAAATCTATTTTTAAAATGTCTAATCGTATCACCAGTCATGGTGGTGCATGCCTGTAATCCCAGCAATCAGGAGGCTGAGGCAGGAGAATCACAAGTTCAGGTCAGCCTGGACTATATAGTGAGTTGAAGATCAGCCTGAACTACAAAGCAAGACTGTTGAAAAAAAATGATAAGACATATAATACTGTTATGGAGAGATATTCATTGACATGGATAACTAAAACATAATTTTTGAAACATTTCATGTAAAGACAAAAGGAGCTTAAAGACAGAAGCTAATAGGAATATTGTTATTTTAGAATAATTGTGTATGTCTTCCTGTTTATATTTATGGTTTTTAGGTCTTTGAATTAGGGTACAAAGACAGAAGCATTGCATGGAAGTGTTCTTTTTTTAAAATTTTTATTTATTTTATTTTGTTTTATTGAGAAACAAATATGAATGATACAGTTTCAAAGCTGATTAATAGGACATTTTCAATAATTAATACATTGTACATTGTTATCTTCTTAGTAGCTATCCATAGTACAAGAAGCAAACAGGATATCCTGTCCAACGCTATACTACAGATCTTTCTTCTCACTGAATTAATTGAAAATAGCTGTGTATCTATCCCAACTATTCTGTATATATAGATACAAAATAGTCCTTCCTTTGTATCCCCTTTTTTGTTTAGTCCTGTCAGAGATGGGAATTCTATTGGCATCTAAATTCTATAGGTGCTTGAATTCAGGAAACAATCCACCACAGTAGAGCAGTCCACAATAGTAGTGGATTATCCGCAAAAGTTGTTGCCTAGAGCCTTTTACAGCTCAGCATATTAATATGGCTTTACTTTATATACCTCGTTTTTATACT
>NDGM011162605.1:0-13293 GCA_002564305.1 Octomys mimax | reverse complement strand
GACCAATTTGCTCTCTGTGAAAGCCTGAGAGAATTTTTTCTTTTCAGTTGACTCTCCTTAGGCACACTGTGCAGCACCAATCACTTTCCTTTGTGGCCCAATAATCTCTTTGATAAGAAAATTTGGGACACCACTGAGCTACAGGATGTCACAGCAGAGGTTTTCTTATGTCCTGAGTCCTCACTGACCTTGAAGGATTAGAGTCAAAATATTGGCTATCTTTTTAGCCCATCTTTCTCTCTAAATTTTGGTCTGAAAACATTAGTTCTAAACATCCAGAAGAGAAGCATAATGACATTATTATATTGTAATAGAGCCAGTTAATTTTCACATCACTATCTCTCTGAATATTACATATTTTAGCCATAAAATGGAAGTGTTATTTTCCAACAACCATGGATATTCTAAAATTTAAATCCCTATAGAATGTTAAAAAAATTACACATTTTTTACACAGATACTTAGAACTAAAGCCATGGATAGCATTGTAGCAGGGTAATCCTATGACATTTTGTTTTTCTTGTCTCTCGTTTACATTTATCACCTTTTTCTTTTTTTTTTTAACAAACATTTACTTTAAAGACAGTATAGCAACAATTCATATGAAATTAGAAGCAGTACACATTTCAAAAACCAAAATGACAAGTATTTTAAGCTTGGTTTTAAAATTACACATTGCTGTCCACAATGTAGTTGCTTAGTTCACAAATATCAGCATATAGAGTTAGTCAGGGTGAGCATTCTACCAATTAATTGGTAGTTTCAAAAGTCTGATGAAGATTTTTAGGACCATTGCCTTAACCATCCTGTGTACATGAATGCATGATTTTGCCCCTGCCATGTTTCCCAACTTTTCTTCTTGCTCCCTCTTCATTGTTTAATCCTTTAGTTCCCTCTTTCCACTAAACTGTGTCACATCTTTCATTTTTATTTCTTCTTTTGAGTTCCTAAACTAGGGAGACAATACCATATTTACACATGTGTGTCTGGTTTGTTTCACTTATGAGTATATCTTCAAGTTGCATCCACATACCTATAAGGGCTTCAAGTTTATTTATTTTTATAGCTGAATAAATACTCCATTGTATAAAAACAGCACATCTTTTTCATCCATTCTTCAAGTGATGGGCATTTCTGCTAAGTACTCTGGGGTAGGTCCTTTCTTCCCTGGGGATGGGACCCTATGCTCCAGGGTGAGGAACCCACAAGCTGATTCAGCCAAGCCTCCCATCTCAAAATGACACAATATATCAACCACCACACTTGAGATCTAAAATTACAACAATAACTGTGCACATGCACAGATAAACTTGGAAACTATGATAAACACATATATAAGAGTTGGCCAAATAGCTCAAAAAAAGCTATTTGGATTAAAGCACCTGCAAGCAGGTGCAGGGATGGTGGGTTTGATCCCCAGGCCTGCAGTGCCAGCCCTGCCCCTAGGGCATGCTGAGAAGGCAGTGAGCCTGGGCATGGTGGAGTGCACTTGTAATCCTAGCACTTGGGAGGCTGAACACAGGCAAATCACTATGAGTTCGACCTAGTAGTGAGAACCTGAACACCCTGTAGGCCCTTCCCTAAAATGCAAAAAAAAGAAAAAAAAAACCACAAATATGTAGCAAATCAAATTTACTTAAATCATGCCTGCATGAAAACTCCAAAATTTAGCAGAATATGAGTTTTTGCATTTACTTTCATCATTTAAAAATAATGCAAATCAAGGGCTAAACATCATGTCTTAATCAATTTAGAATAGTTGGAAAAATACAAAGTATGTCCTCTGACTCCATGGAATTAATTCAGAAAATAATAATAAAAAGGTATCTTGGGCCAGCCAGATAGGTCAGCAGATTAAAGTGCCTGATTAGGCAGCCACAGGTGCCAGGAGTTCAATCCCACCCCCACGGTGTGCTGAGAAGTTGATTGAGACTAGGAATGCTGGTGCACACCTGTAATCCCAGCACTTGGGAGGCTGAAAACAAGACACCTGTAATCCCAGCACTTGGGAGGCTGAAAACAAGAGGATCACTACAAGTATGATCTGTGTAATGGGACTCTGTGCTAAGTACATTAACAAAAGGAATCTTGAGAATTTTCAAAATTTAGAAATCAATATATTTTAATTAATTAATTATTTTTGTATTTAGTCTACAGGGTCTCATTACACAGATTGGACTCATAGTAATTATATTTTCAGCCTCCCAAGAGCTGGAATTACGAGTGTGAACCACCACACCCAGTCTCAGTGGCTGTCCCAGCATGCCCAAAGGGTTGAGCCGGTACTGCATACCTGGGATTGGGCCCTGACTGCTGCTCTCTGCCTAAGTAGGTGCTTTAGTCTGCTGAGCTCTCTGGATGCCCCTTTTAATTTATCAGTGAAAAACTGATGAAATAGTTTGAGGAAAATAAAATTGAAAGCATATGACATTATTTTTTTAATTTTTTTTTTATTTTAGGACTGGGTCTATAGATTCTACAGGGTCTCACTACGTAGATCAGACTTGTAGTGATTCACCCGTGTTTAGCCTCCTAAGAGCTGGGATCACAGGTAGGTGCCACTATATCCAGTCTCTATCACTGTCTCAATGCACCCCAGGGGCAAGGCCAGCACAGTATGTAGTGGATCGAACCCTGGTCCCTGTGTCTGTCTTAGCAGGCGCTTTAATCTGCTGAGCTATGTGGCTTGCCCAAGACATTTAGTTTTGAGCATCATTTAAATAAATACTTATAAGAAGTTGTATAGTAACTAATGCCCATGTTAAAGAAAAGACCTTAACTCTGAATTCACTTTATTTGCTACAAAATCATATATCCAGAAAAAAATAAAGCAAAATGAATATGCAACAGTGTATACTGGAGATTAAAATAGATGAACAACAAAAAGCACAGAAAAATGAGAGAAAATATGAAAGTTAAGCTCAATTGTCAACCTGATTAAGAGCTCAGGGGAAGAATAATGAATTATTGGAGTGTTACATTCAACAGTGATTTCTCTATTTGGTACAGGATCTCACTAAACAGTTTGGATTCATGATACTCCTGTTTTTAGCCTCCCCAGTGCTGGGATTATAGGTGAGTTTCACCATAGCTGGTCCTGGTGCCCTGAACAGTGTGTCCAGGGGTGGGACCTGCACAGGATGTGGTGCCAGGGATCAAACCCTAGTCCCTGAGCTTGCCTAAGCAATCATTTAGTCCTTGGAGCTTTCTTACCAGCTCCAAGGTAAGAAAGCTCCAAGGAATTACGAGCTGACTGTAATGTTAGAAGGTGGGGCCCAATTAGATGTTGCTTGTTAAAGGGCTGTTGCTGGAGGTGTGTCTTTCTCTGACAATGTTTCCTGGGCTCTACTTCCTGGCCACCATGAGGTAATGAGCCTTGCTCCACCATGCCCTTCTAGTATGAAGTGCCTGCCTTGGAGACAATGGAGATCATGGACCAAAGCTCTGAGATGGTGAGACAAGTTAAAACCCTCCCGTTTGAAACTGTGGGTCTTATTCATTATGTCCCAGAAAGAGGAAGCATGATTAATCAAGAAATTATATTTAAAAATCTCCAAAACTAGTAATTTATGAAGATCAATAAAATGGATACCCTTCTGGATAGATTGCTTGCATTTATACAAAGATTTTGGAAAGCTAAAATATCTTTGAATGATAGAAAGCAAGCTTTTGCTTAAGTTTGGAAGATCTGGGGAAATGAGGTGAATAAGGTATTAAAAATATTAGGATTCTTTTTTTTTTTTTTTGGAACCGGGATTGAATTCAGGTCCTTGCGCTTGCCAGGGAAATGCTTATTCTACTGAGCCATCTCCCTGGCCCCTATTATTAGGATTTTTATGAGAGGACATGTTTATTATCTTTGTTATGTAAATAGTTTGAAATATCTGTGTTGCAATTTTCCATTTATTATAGGTAAATAATGTTATAAAAGCTCCAGAACAATATAGTTCAATTTAATCTCTAGCTTTGTGCCTTAGGGTATTTCAGAGTTATAAGCATATAATGAAAAAATAAGAAAAAATTATTGTAAATTAAGTTTTAACACCAATGACATTATAGGAATTAAGTTCAGAAAAGTCAGTTAGGCACAGAAAGACAAATACTTGACATTCCATACTGAAATGGGAGGTAAATTGTTGATTTCAAAGAAGATGGAAGAGTAAATAATAAAGATTAGGAGAATAGTGGAAAGGAAGAAAATTGCAAAGGTAGATAACAGATACACAAATATAGTCACAGAAAGGAATAAAATGCAGTATTCCATAGTGTGGAGGTGAGGCCTACTTTATAAAAAATTTTGCATGTTTTATGCAAACTATAAGGCAGAGTAGGAAAGCTTCAAAACAGATGATTAGGTTGTGGAAGTGTTATCTTTTTCTGGTAATAATATATTTTATATATGTGTTTATTATTACATAGTACTCAAAATAAGTGATTTATTATGTTAAAAATCAAATTTAAAAAGCATATATTTTTTATTTCATTTATTTATTTATTTATTGCAGTACTGGGGATTGAACTCAGGACCTTGCTCTTGCCAAGCAAGTGTTTATTCTACTGAGCTATCTCCTGGCCCATAAAAGCATATATTTTTCTTAACTAATTTTATTTCAAGAAAGTTGCAACTATTGAACAAAACAAGTTTTAATAAGGCTAGCAAAGAATAGAGAATGGAAACAATTTAGAGCATTGGTATAAATGAATGTGTTTTAAATATGGAAAATATGAAGAACAAACATGATTGTTTTATTAGAGCTTCATCTTCTCTATTTCTTCCTGTGAGTAATGTGTGGGAGAAAGCTGTATATTTAGACTCCTCTCTTCAAATGTCTATAAACTCACATCACTTACCATTAACTTGCTCGTTTTCATTGCAGGTATCCCCATACCATTCTCTGCCATGAGAATAGTATAGGTGCTATATACATATATTAGAAGCTATAAAAACACATGATAATAACAAGAGTTTTAAATTTTTCCATGAGGATTACAGTTTAGCAGGAACATACAAAGGGAACCATAATGTAGAATTGAATGTCAATAGGCATGTGTGAGCTTCTTTACAGTGTCTTAAAGAAGCTGTGAATGGTTAAAGAAGCTGTGAATTCTAAGATGAAGTGGAGAATGGAACAAGAGGAAAGTAGGCATCACAGACAGGAGTGAGAGAGCTTACACTCACATGGGGTTTGGGCTCAAAGGGCTCAAATAACTCCTTTCACCTGTGTGATGATGTTTGCTGTTTGCTTCCTCTCTCAGGTACTGGTACTGTCACTTGTTCTTGTCTTACCTATTGATGTGGAGTCCCTGGGTAGAAAAGGCATAAGCCCAAGCAGGAGATTATTAGCTAAAATTCACAATAGGAGGGAGTGAACAAACAGAAGTCATGTACTTCAAGCCGACTCTTTAAATCATACACATACAAAATATCCCAGAAATCACAGTAATTCAGACTACCCATTGCAGAAACTCACCAAGTCAGGTTTTTTAATTACTTCAAAAAATTGAATCAGTACTAACTCTATGAAAGGCAAAATTAATATACATTAATCACAGAATAGTTTAGTCTCCGAATATCTTTTATGGGAGAAAAGTTCACAACCCCTGTGTCTGTTTCTTCTCACACTTAATCTAAGGAAACAGGATAGCAAGTAGCTCTGAAGGGACTGAATGGGAGAGGAGGTGAGGAGCTAATTTACACATGGTTACACAATAGTTGCAAAATAGTTTTTTATTGGGTCTCATTTGAGAGTTACTGGTTTTGTCTTCTTAGAAATAGAATAGTGGACAATAGCATACATAGATGGCCACTATCACCAGAAGGTAAAACGTAGTCTTGAGAGGAACTAGTAATATCCATTCAATAGGAGACTTATTATTGGTAAATGTATTCTGCAATGAAAAATTATTAATGTATGCATTATACTGAAAAATTAAATTACTAATATCTGAAACTATTATAAGTACCAAGAAAAAATATATATGAATATAGTTGATAATGATTTTATAAATTCTCAATATATATGGGAAATATATACATATGTATATATATTTTTTTCCTTTTAGGATTTCAATTTTAAAAAATCATGCCTAAATCTGTCAGACAGCTAGAGTCCTGAGATCCTTCCCTCTTGCTTCATTCATGGTCTCACTTTGTGGAGAATCCCTGTGGTCTCACTTGAAACTTCTGTGCCCTCTCAAATTTGATACCACACAAGCTTATTCTTAGGAGAACATGTTACTAGTCCTACTGGTCCATCTTTATCAACCATATTAGCACACCTAATGTAAAAATCTAAAACATTATAATATACATTTGAAAGAATATTCTATCAATTTTGGAAGGTGTAGCTAACAGAATATGTGCTTTTGGGTCATGAGTGAGTGATGTGTTAGAATGTTACCAAGTACATGTCTATTAAATTGAGACTCTCACATGCATTAATTTCTCCAAGATCTACCCTTCTCACTTACAAACTGTGGATAAAAAGTTTGAAAAATGGATAAAATGGGGTTTTTTTTTTTTTGGTTCTCAATATAAAAATCTTAACACAGAATTCAAAAATATGAAAAACTGATCACTTATTATTCCACATAATAATAGTGAGATGAAAAATAAAAGCTCTCTTATCACAAGATTCCACACAGACCTTGTGATAGGCTCTTGTTCTGAACTTTAAAAAAAATCCACAATCCATCAAATTATTTTATGGCATCATAAAATCATAGAACTGGAGAGCATCCAGTTTCCTCACTTTTAGCATTAATTCTAATAATTAATAGCCTTATTTCTCACATCTTAGGGAAATCTAAAGCTTCAAGTGCAAAATGAATTAGCTATTTTGCTTTGGGAAAGTTAACGATTAGCCTTTTACCTGAATGATCAGTTAAAATGCGATTATACTGAATTTAGGAGAAAAAAATAACAAAATTTTCCTTCCAGAGTGATATATAGTCTAGCATTTCTCTTAATTATTTTTTAAACATTTCTCATATAACAGCCTATGACAAAATTAAATTCTAATTTGCATATAGTGTATTTCAAAATTGTGTTACTTCTGCTCTTTAAGTAAGCTAACAGGATAAAATGCCAATATCTGTTTCCGTATATGTGTAAATGTCAATAATTATCATGGCCAGGTCCTCTTCTAAAATTTGAGCAGCATGGCCTCATCAAATATGCTCATGAACAATTGCAAACGTTCTATAACAACAGGAACATAGAGCAACACTCAGGAAAAAATAAAAAATCTCAAGGACTTGAAAATATTTCCTTTAAAATCTTAGGCTAACATCTCCAGAAGAAAAATACTTGAAATCATGTATTCTGACTTTTTTTGTGACAAAATTATGGTAGAGATTAAAAAAAATTAAAAAAAAAGATCAGCTTGCCTCGAAAATAGTGGCAAATGTGAATGAATCAAACAAAATAAAAATCTTGGAAAAATACAGGATTTGTGAAGATATGAAAAGCTCTGCACTACAGATAGTTACATAATTCATTTTTTATGATGATCTTATAGAGAAAATATTTGCATGTGAATCCTTTATTGATGAGCTAATATTTCTCGCAGTACTCATTTTAACATTCTTGTAGGAAAGAAACAAAGAAAAGTCACCTAAGCAGTGGAAAAGTAAAGATAATACATTAGAATGTCCTTGCAGTGAGAAAAAGACAAATTATAAAACCTCTGTCTTCTAGCCTTAGTGGAATATGTTTTAGAAAATAGAGGTTATAGAGGTTGAAAATACAATCATAAGGCACATTTGCCTTGAATTTTAGGACTACATTTCAAAGGAAGGGAAATGTTACATGTATTGTCAAGAATCATGGATAATTTTGTTCTGTTTCAATCTCTGAGGACAATCCTATTCTTTCCAGATTCCAAGCAAACCAGAGCAGAGCGTTCATGGAAGAGTTTGCAGAATACACAGCCTGGAATAACACTTTTTCTCCTCTATGGTTCCTTTGTGTCATGGGAAGTTGTAGCAAGATCATCTTGCCTGTGGCTAAAGATTAGGCAATTGACTGATAGATGGTGATGATGATGGGATTATAAGCAGGAATGTGCTCACAAAATGACAAATACACAAAATGACTATCATTTGTCATAGAGTTTCAGGGTGGGTTTGCATGGCTTGTGCTTTAGTAGAAATTGAATTAGAGAGGGCCGGCGGTACAGCTCAGTGGACTAAGCGCTTGCTCAACGAAGCGCAGGGGCCGGGGTTCGATCCCAGGCTCAGGTTGCCGCGCCGGCCCCGCCCTCGGGCGCGGGGAGCCGGCGATGGAGTCCGGGCGCGGTGGCGCGCGCCTGTAATACCAGCCATGAATGGGGAGGCAGAGAGCAGGAGGATCACTACAAGTCTTCGTAGTGAGACCCTGCACAGAAAAAAAAAAAAAAAGGAAATTGAATTAGACCTTCAAGTGACATGGTGCCAGGGAGATCAGTAGGTTCTTCTTCAGCCTGGATCTACAAGTGGAATGAGTCTAACAACTGGGCATAAAAGCATGCCAATCATCAAGATGATCAGGGACAGACAAACATGGAAAAATTGTCATGCAACACATGCATGTATGTGCACGTGCATGCACACACACACACACACCACTAAATCAGAAGAGTTCCACTAAAGATTTAAATGGCTTACTTAAGAAATAGCACCCACTAGGAATCCTGCTCCATCCTATGCTCTTTAAATTTCTAATGACTGTAAATTGTCTGTTGCAACCACACTCCCTTGGTGAGGAAAAGAAAAAAGGAAAGGAGAACATTTTCATCTAGGATCCTGTTCTTTGAAATGACAGAACATTTATTCCAATGATACTACACATATCAGGAAAGAAGCGGATACTATTAATTAATCCTTGAAGAATGGTCTTAGCCTACTGCCTCTCAGAGGCCTGGAAGAGTAAATTACTGGAAACCAGTATGTGGTTTAATTGTTCATGTGAGTTTTATGATAAATTTTTATCAAATTAAGCATGAATTTTCTTGTCTAATTCACATGGAAATGCTGTGAAGTCATATAGTAATATTTAGAATAACATTTATATAAACATTTATTTGACAAATATTGAACTGGAAATATTATACTTTAAATGGTTAAGTATAATCTGTAAACACTTCATATGTTTTGATATTAAACTAAAATATAAGAAAAATACATATGAAAACATAGAATAAGACATGATGAATTCTAAATAAGAAAATCAACAAAAATATTAAACTTGGTCCTCTGGTCACTAAATGAACTGTACTTATTTTGTGCTAAAGTTAATACATTCTTTTTCAGTGTGTGTGTGTGTGAGAGAGAGAGAGAATGAGAGAGAGAGAGAGAGAGAGAGAGAGAGAGANAGACAGAGGTTCACTATGTCGTTCAGGCTTGCCTTGAACTCACTACATACCCCAAGTTGATCGCAAACTCGTAGCAATCCTCCCATATCAGTCTCCTCAGTTCTCAGATTAATAGGCCTGAGTCACTACTCCTGGTAAAATGAAATATTTTAATGATAAAAAAATCAAAATTCATGATGGTAAACACAAATAAATTAAGAGAATGTGTGAAAACATTTTCATGCTTTTTTCTTCCTCCATTTTGACAATTCACAATTCACAAAACTAGCTGAACACTATGCAGCGATTTTTTAGATAACTATGCCAGATGATGTAGGTGGACAGAGGTTGGTTTACACTGCAACTGAAGGTAAGGCAATGCCTTTTTAGGCAGGGATCAGAAAAATGTGGTAGGAAAATTCAAAGGGACATAAAAGGAAATTTCGGGAAAGAGCTAGACCAAAACACCTGAAATTCAGGAAAATTTCACAGAGAAATCTGCAGTTGAATTGTGAAGGCAAAATTGCATTCTCCATGAATACTATGGCAGATAAATAGATCAAAGGAAAAGGTTACAGTGAAGGAAGCCTAGATACATCTTCAGAAGTATATTCTAAATCATTGTTGGATTAGCCATGCAATAAACCAGTTTCTTCCCTAAACAATAGCGAATACTTTTTGGATTGCATCCAGGAGATTGCACATAGCTATTGAGTGCTCATGGAGAGAGCTTTTGAGGACAGGACTCATGCTTCTGAGTAGGAAAATGACTGTTCACATTGCTCATTTCTTCAAGGATACAGTCCCTTTGTGCACATTATGCTAAATATTATCTTTAAATTTTTTAAATGTTTTATTTTCATTTGTATTAATGCATGTTTGTGATCCAGAGCTTGTTCACAGTGGGTATTGCTACATGAGCCTTTCACATCTTAATCTTTATTATATGTTCAGGTTCCTTGGTCCTTTCCCATTTGCAAAACTGCTATTGAATTAAACTTTTATTTCTGTGAGTTTTTTAATTTAAGCATTGATATATTAATCGAATTTGCCATTTAAAAATTCAAGTTTGATTTGAATTTTAGTTCTTTGAAAAGACATATCATCTATGTAATCTTATTGGGATTAATTTTTCTAGATGTCTAATGAAAATTTAAAATCAATCTGTTACATGCAATACTAAGCTCTATTTAATGTTCATATGTCATTTTCTATTTTCAGTTATACTTTCTGTTTGAAAGTGTATTGCTACCTCACTTTTTAGTTTTGTATATCTATTTCTGTCTGATTTTCCTTCTAATAAGCTCCACAAAGTGAAATTTGTCCATAGCATGTTCATACTGCTATATTCAATGACCAACTTTTATGATTCAATTTTGAGTAGTTGATCATGTTATCATTATGTATATATTAATATATATTTCATAATATAACATAATATATTGAATATATATTGCATAACAAATATTACAGATATACTATTTCCATATAATCATATCATGTATAATACATATTTTAAATTTGCATGCTACCTTTGCCAAATTCTTGTCCTCTTTGCAACATGTAAACATCAAAGTCTTTTTTTTTTTTTGCACAATCAGGGATTGAACTCAGGCCCTTGTGCTTGCCAGGGAAGTGCTTATTCTACTGAGCCATCTCCCAGGCTAAACGTCATAGTCTTGTAGGGCTCCAAATTTAGATATCTTTGTGATCTTTTTACCGACTTATCTTGGGATATCTAATATTTTAAAATTTAATCTATTGTCCATATTTCTATGCTTGTAACTCTTTTCAGCATTCCTGCATAGATATATAGTAGACATCATAATGTTCCTATGGCTTTAGTCTGAGGAGACTGACATTTACACTCATATCTACTATTTTCTAAGCATTTTAAGTTAGTCAATGACACTTTTTTTTCAAAACATACCCCATCACTACTACTTGATCAAGCCAATAGTGATCCTCTCTTGCCTTGATTCTGCATCAGTCTCTTACACTGTCCCAGCTTAGCCACATTTGTTTTAATTCATGTACTCTTCCACTCACAAGTTTAGGCTGTTTTGTTTCCAAGTCTGCCAAATTATCCCATTGTCTTGTCATGAACTGTCCTTCTTTATATGGTCTGAATTATGATCCTATTCAATAGCATCCCTCATGTTTTTCTTTTCACCTGGTTTCAAACATTAGGTCCTCATTTCTTCTCTAAGCATGTGAAGTCTGCTTCTACTTTCTCTTGGGAGGGGTCTCAATTCCTTTTCTCTTACAAGTAGCTGTTCAAAGATTAGTGACTTCCATATTCCCCTGGTCTCTTCACATGCTTACTTTTACTTTTCTACATGAAACTTATCATAGTTTACAATATATTTTTATTGATAGATGGTCTTTCTTTCTTATTATTTATTTTTCTGTCTTGCTTACTGCAATATATGTGCCAAGATAGAAGACTGTAACAATGACTCTTGGGAAAATAATGACACACTGTCTCACTGAGTAAATTTTCTGCTTTTCTCCATCTGCCTAATTATTTTCTCTCCTCTCTCTCTCTCTTTCTCTCTCTTGTGTGTGCGTGTCTGTATGTACGTGTGTGTGTGTGTGTGTGTGTGTGTGTGTGTGTGTGCAATTGTCTCTTTGGAAGATTTTTTACCTTGAAAGTCATGGACTTAAAGGACATGGGCATAAATCACTCATTGCACCTTGAGTTCTTATATGACTGCTACTGTTTTATAAAACCAATATGATTACGTGTGTGTGTGTGTGTGTGTGTGTGTGTGTTTTACTGGAGACTGAAATTAGTGTTTTGCACAGCATTTTAAGATAGGGTCTTGCTAGTCTCTAAACTTTAGAATCTGACCCTCTTGCCCCAGTTTCTCACAGTGCTGGGAGAGATGTTACTTCCAGATATTTAGAAAAGTTATTTAAATACTGTCCCCTTTAATAAGAGAGATGGTTAGAAAAGTTCTTTATTCAAGGTGTGATGATTATTTTGTGAGAAATCTTTTAATACAATAAAGAAAGGTGATGTGATGTGAAGATATTATTTTTGCCTAACACCAAAAGATATTTTTGAGTGCCAGCAGGTGCTAAAGGAGTGGCTTGTACTTATCCACGGAATGTAAGTATTTCAAAAAAGTTCTACACCCTAGTATTTATAAGATTTATTTGTCCATTTGGTATAAAAGATCTAGTACCAAATATCTTTATCATTTTGGTGTGAGAATTTTAATATTAGTTGAAAACAATTTCTGAAAACTAAGCACTTAGTGCATGTTAGGTATTTCATAATATGAATATTCCTGAAGAAATGTAACATAATCTGGTTACCCCATTCTGCAATCCTAAAAAGATAGTTCCTGGCATCACTTATTGGTCAAAATGTGCAATTAGGCAAATTAAAATACAATCTCAGATTTGTTTCAGAAAATAGAGACAAAAATTTCTTATACACACTTACTCAAACATCAGTATTAATTGGTTTCACATAGTATAACTTTCCAAGTATATCTGCATTTTTCATTCCTCTTGCAATAATTGGCACTATTAATTGTTTAAAATTTACATGATTTGAAACCACCAATTTCACACACTTTCATCTTCCTGCTAACCACATGACACAAAATTCTAAAAAAGTTATTGTAGCTTGATTACTTGGGTATATACATTAAAATGTATAAAATAGAGCATGTTAGTCCAAGTTCATATGTGTTTGTTAGGTTATTTATGTCATCAGCCTTTTAAAATATTTTATTAATTTTATTGAGAAACAAATAGCAATGAGACAGTTTCAAAACCGACTAGTAGGACAGTTCCAATAATTAATACACTGCATATTGTTGTCTTCGTAGTGTTTATTCATAGTACAAGAGGCAGACATAACGTCCTGTCCAAGCACTATTAATTCAAATCTTTCTTCTCATTGAATTAAGAGAAAGTAGCTGTATATTTATCCTAACTATTTTGT
>NDGM011162593.1:0-10084 GCA_002564305.1 Octomys mimax | reverse complement strand
GAACTCAGGCCCTTGTGCTTGCCAGGGAAGTGCTTATTCCACTGAGCCATCTTCCCAGCCTCTACATTCAAATTTTAGACCAAAATAAAAATGCACTTTGGATCACAAATGGTTGCAGAAGGTTGGGGAGGTTGGAAGGGGGACCTGAGGCAGAAGAGCTGGTTCATGAGTACGAAGTTCGCCGCATAGGAGGGCGACACTCTCATTCTACAGCTCGGCAGGGTGGCTGTAGTGAACAGCATTGCGAGTGTGTACTGCACAGCAACTGCAGGAGGAGAGTGTTCTAAGTGTTCTAACCTAAAGAAACCATCCAGGTTTGAAATGGTGAGTTCGCTAAGTTCTGTGACTTGGTGTACCACCCTAGAATTCATAAAGGCATGTGATGATTATTCATCAATTAAAACAACAATTTAGAAAATAAAACTGCAAACCTTTATTTGGTCATTTCATTAGCAAACTCTGTTATCACATTACAATTTTGGTACAGTCATGTTCCATACCAGGAAATAAATTATGTTAAAATGTGTTTGTATTTACCAACATTAACTGGATTGGACACTAAATTGAATGGCCTACCTTTGGCGTTAGTAAAAGAGCTATCCCTGTGAATGCCTGATTATTCCAATTCTCAGTTTGTGACTCATTCTCCAGCCTCCCGTGAGCTGCTGCCCAGCGTACCGTGGGAGAAGACGGCACTGGGACACTCTGTGGGCAGCAGGAGTGTGAGAAATGGCACATGTGCCTGCTAGGAGAACACGAAAAGCAGAAATCACTGGTTTGTTCTTTCCAAATTGGCCTGGGCATCCCATGAAAACCTAGAATAAACAGGGCCCCAGCTGCCTGAATGATCAGCCTTTGCTTAGAGTTTTAAGGAGAGAAAGCCATAATAAAATAAATAAAGCTCTACTAAGGTATAATATGGAAGGCCTGACCTGAGGAGTTTTATGTTTTGACATGAAAGGAGCATTCACGTACACCATCAAGTACGGATCTCATCTCGTCTTCCCACAAGTGTTCTGTTTGGGGAAATTTGAGAAACCCTGGCATCCATTAAAGATATATAGAAAATAGAAGAGACTGCATTTTTCTGCGTGGACAATATTGGAAGAGAGACAGTTACATAAAAATTGAGGATTTTTTCATGTAGTTTTTACTCCCCACTGTATTTAGCACAATATTTTGCAGATGGTAGAACATATAAAAACACTGGTGGGTTTTATTTTTATTTGTTTATTTATTTGCACATGGAACAATAAACACTTTTATTACATGAGTTAAACCAAGAGCGAAGGTTTATTTGCCTTTCGGGGCCTTGATTTTCCTCAGATAGAACCCCAGCACTTTGCGCTCCGGCACACAGCCATCTGCCTGGCCACACAGGCCTGCTATCGGTGCAGTGCAGGCAGGAAGCTTGCCCTGCTGGAGATGCTCCTCCAGAAAACTGCTGATTTGGGCATTCTTTTTCCTTCAATCATACCTCTTTGAATTTTCTTTGATCATTTTTGTATAAAATCTCCTCCTCCTCCAGAGTAGCCTGGCCCCCTTTTTCTGGCCCGGGGCAGTGCATAGTGGGATTCGTTCCACTGTAGGGAGTGCTGTCAATGAACACAGCGTAGTTCTTCACCAGGTGAAGAACTTGGTGTGGACCAGCCCGCTATTGGATGCATTATGAATGACAACTATGATCCTTGTTTAGAGTTCAACACTCAGATCCCCAGGAGAAGTTTCCCACATCTAGCCGCAGGGCTCGGCACTTCTTGTTGCCTCTTGGAACTCCAGCCCTGTGTATGCAGCGGGTGCCAATCTCGGTGTTGGCAGCAGGCCCCCTCCAAGTCATACTTCCGCTTCTTTGATATCGCTTTCTTTTGCCCTGGTCTTGTGGCAGTTGTGCCGTTTGTCCCAAGAGCTGCCTGTTGCCTGTTGCTGGCTGGAAAGGGTGTTTGTGGGTTTTAAATTCATTTTCTTATCTTATTAGGGTAAAAAACATGCTGTCTTAAATAGTGGCTGTCAATCTTTTCCAATTAAGGTTTTCTTTTTCTTAAGCAACATTCCAACTGACTAGTATGTTCTTTCATTCTTTTTTTAATTCTGTAGATGTGAGTTCAGACTCTCTCAAGGAAAAAAATAAGACCAGGACTTTGAGAGAAGTGAGCCTATAAAAATATTATTCTAACCACAAGACTTATTTTTAACAGTCGTCCCACACTTGCAGTGACTTGAACAGCAGCCCAGCATTCGGTTGAATCAGTGAAGTAGAGCGAGGGTTCTGAGTGAAGGTTTCACTTTTTTGAATATTCCTATTTGTTCGGTACCTATTTCTTTTTTCGTTAGGTATGTGGGCTGATGTTAATTAGCGTGGTTGAGGTAAATTTTTTTCTGCTAGAGAAAATGATTATTTCTAGAAATTTTTAATTCTCATTTCATTGGTACATCCTAAGGAATAGTTCTGAGGTCAAATTGGGAGATTTACAAAGCAAAAATATCTTCAAAATGGATTTTTCCATAAATGGAAATATTACTTAAAGTCAAGTCAAAGGAAAATTTGGAAGTGTATGATTAGAGTGTTTTTAGAAAATTATGTTTTAAACTCAATCAAGCAGTCATAAACCTGCATGATCTTCATGTGTAAGTTGAAATAAAATATTCATATATAATTCCACTCTAATTTATACTTTCTCAGCAATTTTTAAAAATTATAATCACCATGATATATGTTAAGTCTCCAGAGCTTACTTTTCTTCCATGTGTAAGTTTCTGCCCTTTGAGCACCATCCTCTTATTCACTCCTCTGCTCAAACCTGGATGTGGTCCATGAGTTTGACATTTATAGTTTTCATTCATACCTGAAATCTTGCAGCAAGATCATCCATGTTTTTAAAATTGATGGGATGTCTTTCTAGTGTTGCTCAATATTTTCCTACTCATATATATGACATATGAATCCATCCGATGACAGACACCTGATTCTTTTCCCATATTTCTGCTGTAGTGAATGACAGTGATTTCATTTCCTTTGTGTATATAACTACATGTGACATTCCTGGATCATATGGTATTTCTACTTTGAAGTTTTTGAGTTCATTATGTGTTCCATAATGTTTTCTATAATGACTATATCCATCTATAATTCCTCCAAGAGTATATAATTGTTCCTGTTTCTACACATTCTTACCAATACTTGCCATTTTTTGACTTTTTAATAAGTCATCTTAATAAGGCAGAAGTGATATCTAATTGTGTTTTGGTTTACATTTTCCTGATGAGCATGATTTTGAATATATTTTAATATTCCAGTTAACCAAAAATGTCTTTTGCAGTTTTATATCAGTTTTAAATAGGTTTATTTATGTTTTGCTCTTGAGTTAGGTATGTTTCTTGTATGTTTTGGGTATGTACTTTTCAACAGATAAATTATTTGTAACTATTTCTCTCTGTGAGTTGACTTTTCATTTTCTTGCTTATTTGCTGTGCAGAACGTTGACATACAGAATATTTTCTCCACTGAAAGGATAATATACATACTTCAACATTCTCCATTCATTAGGTCAGGTTATATATTGAGTCATAAAATAAATGTTAAGAGATTTTGAAGCCATATCAAGCACAAATGTATAAAATTAAAAATCAACAACGAAAGAAAAACTGGAAATTTTATACATAATGTGGATAATTTTTTAAATGCTCTTAAATGCCTCATAGATCAAAGAAGTAAACAAGAGGTAAATAGATATCTCAAGAAAAACAAAAATAAAAACATAAGCATAGTAAAACTAATTGAAGCAGCAGCAATAGAACTTTGAAGGTCATTTATACTCATAATTGCCTACCTGAAAAAAACAGATCTTAAGTTACTTAGTTTATATCTCTACAAATTACAAAAAGAAAAACAAAATAAGAAAATAACGAAGATCAGAGTAGAAATAAGTAAATTGAAACTAGAAAAATATAGAAAAGCTCAACAAAAGTCTGTGTTTTTTATAAATAAGAACATTGACAGGCTTACTAAAAGGTAGAATGCCCAAATAAATAAAATACGTATTATGAGGATACATTACAACTTATATCAGAGAAATACAAAGACCATAAGAGACTGAAAAATTATATACCAATAAATTCAATAAACTAGAATGAGTTATATTAGTAAAATTCTCAAAACTGAATAATGAAGAAATAGAAAACAGATTAATCATGACTGAGGAGATTGATCCAGTAATCAAAAATCACCCAACCACGAAGAAAAAGCCCTAGACCAATGCTCTTTTAAAAATAAAATTATATTAATTTTGCTTAAAAATACTTTGTATCAGCTTATAACCTAAACTGCTATTTATATTGTGATCATTTTCCTAATTGAGACTTTTGTTTGGAAATTTTCAATCCTTTTTATCAATTATGTAGTTCCTTGATATTTATTTATTGTTTTCCTAAAGACTATAACAATTACCAAGGCTTGTAATTTGCATCTATATACTTCTACATTTCTCTCTCATGTTTTAAAATCTTCCTCTGAATATATGTGATGTCATTTTCCACTTAGGCCTCTGATGAAAATGCCCACCTCATTCTTTATATTCTGCAGTTTATTAACAATACAATTTTCTTCTATTCTTTCCTGAGGGAGCAGTTCATTTCCGCTTTAGTACTGGTTCTGAGTTACCTTTGGCATCCCATGGGAAGGTGCTTTGACACTCTGTGGTAGTTGCCTTGGAAACACCAATAAAGGTAGGCTAAGTGCTGTGATAGGAAAGTGGCAAGTAAATTTAATGTCTACTACGTGTCAGGCCTTGGGCTGGGTCTCTGTAATGTATTGCTTCACTCAATCATCAGACGCTACAGGGAGAATATTATTGTTCCCAACACGGTGTTGATGGCTATCAGACTGACACATTACAATACTTCAACGTGGCAAAAGAGCTATAAAGGATAATTCAAACCAGTTCCTCACATTAAAGTTGTACAATTTCCAATTATAGTTAAAAGGTAGTACAATTGTCTACTTCAGAGAGTTGCGCTAAGAAATGATTTTTATAGTTTATATTGGTATTCAAGATTATTTTCTGATTGATGTATCTTTTGGCTTTTTTGGATCAAAATATGTTCAGATATAGAAATTCATCCTGGTCCTACTACAAAATACATCATAATAAAATTATAATGGGGAATGATAATAAAACTATTCCCTGGAAGCAGTGCATAAATTTAACCCTAAGTTAACTTTCAAAAAAAATGTACACTATACTTTGGAAAACATAGAATTGTAAGAAACTTAGAAATAGTGGACCTCTTTTTTAAGTTGATAGAAATTTATAAACTTTTACAATTGAAAATTATTGTCAGTCTTTATCACTTAATTTCTTTTTTTTAGGGAAGGGTCTACAGAGTGTTCAGGGTCTCACTACTAGATCAGACTNCTAGTGATCTGCCTGTTTACAGCCTCCCAAGAGCTGGGATTACTGGTGCTCACCACCACACCCTGTCTCAGTGTACCCTGGGGGCAGGGCCGGCATGGCAGGCCCTGGGGATCAAACCCCAGTCCCTGAGTTTGCCTAAGCAGGTGCTTTAATGCACTGAGCTATTTGACAGGCCTTTTCTTTTTTAATTTTTTAAAAATGTATTTGGTACAGGGTCTATAGAGTCTCACTAGACAGATCAGACTTGTAGTCATCCTCTTGTTTACAGCTTCCAGGCACAGGGATTACAGGCTAGCTCTAGGATTACAGGTGTTTGCCACCATTCCTAGTTTCAGTGGCTGGCATCGTGCTCCTGGGCCTCCCAGGCTGGCATAGTATGCGGTACCACAGATCAAACTCTGGTCCTTGAGCTTGCTAGGCAGGCACTTAGACCACCGAGCTATTGTGTCAGCCCTATCACATAATTTCTTTGTCAATGTGTTCTTGCTATTTCTCAGTTAAACTATATTAATTTCTTCTTTCTTTTCCTCCCTATTTTTCTGATTGATATTTTTACAAAATTTCTGATGAACTTTTCTTTTGGATTTTAATGAACAAGTAAAAGTAGAAATTGTCTATTTATATGCTATTATATATGCTTTAAAATTACTATGTTTTGATGCAATAGTTTCATATGAATTTTTTAGACTTTTCAAAATCAAATTCTAATGAAATAAAATATGTTCCCCTTCACTTTCCACTTCTCCCAAGGCCCTGTAGCCCCTGTGCAAATCTGGACCTGTTTCTGAACTGGTGGCAAGACCCTGGTTGAGGAGCTGCCTTTACCCTTCCCCAGACATCATACCTTCTTTTTATTTATTTATTTTTTATTTTTTTTTTTGGCAGAAGCAGGGATTGAACTCAGGCCCTTGCGCTTGCCAGGCAAGTGCTTATCTTACTGAGCCATCTCTCCAGCCCCCACCATGCCTTCTTGTAGCACTACTACATCCCACTTCCATCTTTCCTGCCTTTTTAAAATTGAAGTACATCACCAAACATTTGACTTATAATAGTATTCAGCTAACCAACAGACTGATTTGCTGGAACTGTGAACATGCTTCTTTTTTATAGAAAAAGAAAACACTTTCATTACTGGATAAACATTGAACCAGAACATGATATGTGTTGCCAGCAACTTTTTAAAGAGATGTAGGGATGGAAAGCAAATCTCATCCTTTCTGTAGACCACCAGACAGAGCCATAATTACATACAAATTCTCAACATAACAATAATTGATCCTTGAGTTAGACACCAGAATACCACTACTTGTCACGTGATTCATAATACATTCATCTGGAAATTAGAATGACCATCTGTGTTGGCTATTTGGCATTGCACAGAGAAAAATCAAATATCTCAGATCTTTATTGCATAAAGTTCTTTTTGCTCTCAGAGTGAGACATTTATGAATATTAGACTTCCTCCTTGCCCCAGAAATTGGGCTGGTGACACTCCAAACACGTGGTTCTTTTTGCTTTAAATATGTATTTATTTTTTAATTGACGTAGGAGCTGTACATGTTTAAGGGGTACGGTATCCGTTCCAATACATGAATACAATGTAATGAGTTCAGAGTAATTAACACTTACATAATTTACAATATATATTATGCTAATACATATTAAATTCATATATATAGTTTATTTGTGTTGGAGACATCAACATTTTCTCTGCTAGCTATTTTGAAATATTTAATGGTCACCCATGGTTGTCTTGCTGTGCGGTAGAGCAGTGGAAGTCCTTCTATCCAATTGCGTGCCTATACACATTAGCCCTCATCTCGTCATCCCTCCTGTCCCCATCCTGTTATTCTGTTCTCTACTTCTTGGATATCCACATTTTAGGTTCCATTGTTAGAGGTCGAGTCATACACTGTGTACCTTCTGTGCCTGGATTGTTTTGCTTAGCATCACGTCCTCCAGTTTCATCCATAAAAATACATTCTTTGATTAATGTTTTGATTTAGTAGAAGTCCAGGCTCAAAATACTTTTTCTTCGCAATTTAAAGGTATTCTTCAACTCTGTTCTAAAATCGGTGGTAAGCACAGCCTGATGATCTAAAAATGATCCCTTCCTTGTACCACATACACTCAGTAGCTGCTGTGATGTTCGCTTTCTCCCACGTGCTTGAAAGTATCCTCATTTACGTCTACAAGTTGTGGATTCCTATTTATTTCTGTATAAACATGCTTGCTTTTCAGAGCGGGAACACTTTCATTGTTTTTTGGGTAGTTTCCTCCTGTGTACACCACCCTGCCTTTTCTGAAACAATGTGATCTTTTGGACAAATCTTTTGCCTGTTGTATTGATACTTTCCCCGCTTAATTTATTTTTCCCTATTTTTTTTCCTTCTCCAGTTTTCATCCTGGCTGGTGTTTTCAACTTCATGTCCCAGACACCCTATTTATTTTTAAAATAATGTTTTAACATTCTTAATATGTGTAATTTTTCCTGATTATTTCTTTTCAGGGTATCCCATTGGCTAACAATTTTTGTCATTCGTTAACTATTACTTAATGATTGATTCTTCATTTAGGGAAATTTCACTTATTAACAAGTGAAAGGCAATTATATTCAACAGTCACACAGATTCAGGAGTAAACAACAAGACCTGAGATTCCATAGTATCTGCTGCAAACATCTTTGAGTGAAAATACAACTTTATATCTTATTTTTCATACAGGACTTGGTTGAGCTCTGAGTTTTCCAATAAGATAGCTTTCTTGTATCTTTACTTTTAAGAAAGAGAGAAGCCAGGCCTGGTGGTGAACGTCTGTAATCCCAGCACTCAGGAGGCTGAGGCGGGAGGATCACTGCAAGTTTGAGACCAGCCTGAACTACTCACTGTGCTCAAGGCTCGGCTAAACTGCATAGTGAGACCCTGCTTCAAATGACAAAAATAAAATAAAAAAGAGAGAAAAATCTAAAGAGGTATAGTGAGCTATACATGATCTGCTGAAGAACAGGAGTAACAAGTCATGGCTTCCGAGTTAAAGTATGTGCAGTGCCTTTGTTTAGCAGGATAGGAAAGCCATGTATTTGAATGAGACATTTTTAAAGCCAAAAATGATAAATACTAAATGCTGAAAGAACAAAATGCAGGACTCAATGTTTTCCTACTAGATGAAATAAATAATTTGTCATTCAGTTAGCTAAACATAGCAAATTTGTAGCCTTCATTCAGGTTTCATCTTGAATCTCTCCTTTTTAATGAAGTCTTGGACAAATTCCAGCTGAATGTATTTGCTGCAGTCCATTTGCATACTTAGAGATTTATCTCTCTCACTCTCATAATTACCATATTTTGCTTTATGCACTGATTTGTGTGCTAATGTTATAATTACCGGTAGATGCTAATCTTGTCATGAACAAGATTTTAAATTTTATTCATCTTTGTTCGTCTCTTTGATTCTTTTGTCTAATAGATATGTAAGTAATATTAGCCAAGGGGCTAAAATGATATGAATTTCATCACCATATTCCAGAAGTAATATGGTACTTCTTTTCTAAACCAAAACCTCTCTCCTATCCAGAAAGTTCCATTCCTTTCAAAAGTCTTAAAGCTACCTTTAGCACAACAGTTTATCTTTTGATAGATTGAGATTTGGATATTATTAATAAATAATTTGAGTCCAAATACTATGTTTAACTTTTCTATATTTGTAGTACTATAACCCAGGAAAGTTAAGAAATTCCTAATCTGTATGTGTCACTTTCAATGTTATTAAATAAGGACAACTAATACTAAATATATACCAGTGTCTGGAGTAGTTCAGCTCATTGTTATTCCTTTTAGAATATGCAGCTAACAGAGGCAAGTCTATAAATGTAAGTGGTTCCCATAAATAGAAGCTTTCAACTATTTGCATTACAATTTCTGTCATCACTATTGGAAAGATGCTGAGAGCTATCATAAATTTGAAATTTTACATCAACAACAGCTTTTACCATGGATGTGTGTTCTATTGAAATTGAAGCTACTATTTTCCTAATATTGGAACTGATATTATATCTTTTCTAACTTAATAGCACTTTATCATTCCATTGATATCATATTTGATTAGAGTATGATGTTGTTATTGCTTCTCCTTTCTTTGTATCGGGAAATGAAATTGAAAGTTTTAAACATGTCTGGTGCTGTATATATGTTCAAAAAAGCCTGAGAAAATCCCTAATTCTTAGGACTCTGAGGATTTTAAGCAAGTTTTATGGGAGTAGATGACCATTTACCGAGGTGATAAATGACATCTGTGGAGTACTGTCACTACATTTTTACATATTGAGGGCAAGGTAGTGCCCAGCTCCTCTTTCCAAAGCACCGGCCAAACTTTGTAGGTCTTCCTGGCAGACTTTGTTGCCTTACAGGCTTTGTTCTCTTTTCCTTTTGTCTGCAGAGGGTTAGGTATTGCCTGTCTCATAGCCTACATTTGCTAAACATAGATGAAGAAATGATTTAAGTTTGCTCTTCCAAAGGTTGGAGAATGTGAAAGCCTTGAGCCCAGATACAGTGTCTCAAAACTTGATTTTCTGATACACTGTAAATTAGTCATTAATGTTGCCATTTGCATTAATTGACTAATTATTTTAATAAGCAAAAAAATGAAGGATTGCTATTTTATTACAGGCTTGCTCA
>NDGM011162581.1:0-11663 GCA_002564305.1 Octomys mimax | reverse complement strand
AAAAAAAAAAAAAAAAAAAAAGCTATGTTATCACGGTTCTATCCAGTTGGTAGGGATATTGTAAAGCTATTAAAGAATCTTTTGAAGTATTTAGGAAGACTGTTATAAAATAAAAATTTATTCTGATCCCATCTGTGTTCCTGTGGTTGTTCATACCTCATTTACCGTCTCATCCTCTATTTTACTATCTCTACCAGAAGATGAGCTCTTCTAAGGTCTGAATCGCTCACCGTGGTATTCAGTGTCCCGGATGTACCCGAAACACAGTAAGTGTTCAGTCAATATTTATTAAATACATTATAATTAAAGGATTCACCTTTTAGAACCTCTTTTCAAAAATGAGAAAACAGTAATATTTGCACAGAATCAGCAGAGTATGAGACTTGCTCATGCAGTGTTCACCACAAATGTGTCCCAGCATAAAAGCTCACTATGGTCATTAGTAAAGCAGTAATTATTTTATACAACATAAAATAATGGCTAATATTTAAAAAATATAACAAATTTAGGAAAGAAAATGTAGGCTTTTGAGGTAATGTATCGTAGCCATCTCCATTCCATCCTTGGGCTTTCAGGGTTGAAGGAAAAGCAGGATGATAAAGCAGAGATAAGTACAATCGCTAGGTGGCTCTCTTTCCCCGCAGCGGGCGGCGCGTCCCCGTTGCCAGGCGGCGCGGTAGGGAGCTCGATTCTGCCGCAAACACCGCGCGTCATAACGCATCATACTGGGCTAGCTTGCAGCGTGACGGGGACAGCTCACTTTCTATTTCGTTAATCACCTGTTCTTGGCATTTATTTCAAAGTAGACCCTACGTGGTGTTCCAAACAAACACAGGCCCACTTAACACGTGTGGTTTCTGCAAAGGATCTTGAAAGCGCCTCTTTCAGCTAAGACAGCAGGAACCAGAAGCCCAAACCAAAATAGACCAATTGAGAATTTTAATTATCACTGAGGGCTCCATTCCCCAAAGATTTGATGCCTTTACTCATCCTAAAGTGTTTCGGGATAGCAGCTTACATGATTCCATGAAAATGAAACTCATAAAATGGCAATTCCTAATGACTGCTCCAGCAAGGGCTCATATACCCCGTATCATCGCTCGCATACTTTACCCCTGCGATTCAGCCCCAATTTGACACAAAGTGCAGAGCAGACATTCAAAAATATCTGCCTTACTAAAAATGGTAAATTCTTTTCCTAGCCTTTTATTGGACTTTCATTCCAACATGTGTAGGTTTTTGATATTATTCAGTGTTTTCCTCCTTGACTCAAAAAATGGTGACAAATTGTGAAACACTGCAGCTCCAGCTGAGAGGAAGCAGGTTGCCGAGGGAAGAATCCCGGGCTCTGCCTCTGCTACGCCAGGTCTCCACTGGGTGGGATGTGGGGGGTCTCTGTAAGCCCCTCCACTCGTCCTGGATTCTGAGGGCTTGAAAACCACTTGCGAGCCTTCTAGGTGTCTCCATCCTCACCTCTCCCAGCAGGCTGGCTCCCGGGAAGCTCAGTCGAGGAGGGTTCGAGAGTGGGGTGCGGTGGGGGGACTTCGGGAAGGGGTCGACTCGCTAGGGCAAGTCGATGTCCCCGTCGGTGGGAGGGCTGTCGGTTGTCGGGTGCCGCTCTCCTCCCTCAGGGACCCCGACCGGATGGGATCCCGCCCCCCGGAGCACGAGGCAGTTGCGGGGAAGCCCCTCTCCCTTCCTCGAGCCGGCCCACGCCTCGCCCTCTCCGGGGTCCCCGCTCTCTCCGGGGTCCCCGCTCCAGCCCACCACCCGCCAGCCTTCAGGCCCCGCTCCTTCTTCGTAAACCCGGCCCTCTCCACACCTAGCTCTGAACGGAAACTACGGAGGTGCTCCCGCCCGCGAGCGGGTGGAAATGCCCACGGTGAATGCCTCGGGGTCTTCCCCACCTGGCTGCGGGAAGCGGGGAGGAATGAATTTCAGTGCCCAGAAGAACCGCGATGCCTAACACAGGGGAGGTCTTGAGTTGGACTGGAAGCTAAGGGGGAATCCAGGGAAACCCATTAGCCAAGGAGAGGGTCACCTCGTCGGTACACATCGGTTACTATGACAATACAACCGCAGCTCCAGTTGCCATGGCAGCTACACGTCCAATCCGATGGGCTTCCTTTCTCTTTCTCCTGGGCTCCACCCTACCCTCTCCAAAAGTCTCCCAGCGTGCATGGGGAGGGCACGCGTCGAGAGCGAGGCCTCCGCTTCACTCTTCAGTGGGCGAGGGAAGCCCGGTATTGTCAGACTGGCGAGTGGAACTACAGAAGGAAAGGGCGGCGTTTCCGGTGGGGAATAGTGAAGGAGTGGAAGGCGGAAGAGCAAAAGCGAGTGGGGCGGGTACAGACGGGGGAAGACTTTAAGTGTAACTCCCAGTTCATTTGGGCTTGATGTTCCCGGTGAGGCTGGGGTTACCCCCTTGCGCGGCAGGTGAGGGCTGGATTGGCAGGAAGCCGCCAAACAACACCATAAGGGCTCACGGCCGCCGCCAACGAGCCACACGCCAAGCTGATTGGAAGAGGGACCTGTGCGCAGAGGCGGAAATCACCCCGAGGGACCGGCACTCTTGAAATCTCGCGAGAGGGACCTCCCACTTCCTTCCTCTGATTCTCCCTCCTCTTTCCACTGCCCCCTCCCTCCGCCCCTTCCCCCTTCCCGGGTCGGAGCGTCCCTGCGCCCCAAGAGCCAGCCGCAGCTAGAGCAGCTTTCCTCGCTCCCTCCCCCTCGCCTCACTCATTCTCCCCCACCCGCCCCGCGGAGCGAGGAGGAGCCGGAGGAGAGGAAGATGGCGGCGGCCGCCAGCACCCGCGGTGCCGCGGGGCCGCTCCGAGGAGCCTAAGAGACCCACGGAGGCTTCGCGGGAAGACGCGGCGGCGGAGGATGAGCCTGCAGAGCGCGCAGTATCTCCGGTGAGTGCTGAGGCCGGCCTAGGACGTGGTGGAAGCCGGCGAGGGGCTGGGGCTTGGAGCAAAAGATCTAGAGGTGGTATGTCCGGAGTGGTGGGGGAGTTGCTGTGTCCTCTCGTTCCTGGGCAGGAAGGCAGGGGCTGCGAGGGGATCGGCGGGTCGCGCACTCTGGCTCGGCCAAGCCCCACGGTAGCCGGCAGGTCCCGCTGCGAGAAGGGAGGTTGGAGAAGCGTGAGAATGTGTGTGCGCGCGCGCTGGGACTCTCGGGCTCGCCTGCGAGAGGTGGGAAGAGGCGCCCGGCGAGGCGGCGGCGACCGGAGTGGAGGTGGGTGTGGAGGAGTCTGATCCCGCGGCCGGGGAACGTGGTGCGCTGTGCATTGGCTGGAACGCTACGGGAGGGAGAGGACTGTGGAAGTCAGCACACCTGGGGGGCGGGGGTGAGGGCAGACCGGAGGTGAGCAGACCGCAGGAAGCGGCTGCTTGTTCTTGTTTCGCAGGTTGGGAGAAATAATGTCCTCTGTGGTTAGTTGGAGGAGTGGCGGCGCGGCGGGGCGGGGGGGGGGGCGCATGAAGAAGGCAGTGGATGGGGAAGAGGGGAAAGAGGGAGGGACTATATACAAGGTTGTGTTCTCGAGAAAAAAACTGGGCTGAAACAGTGGTTGGGAGATACCATTCTTAGAGTCGTCTTCGTAGGAGTGGTGTAAGGAACTTGTCTGTCGGAGGTGGACTAATGCATGGGTACAGTGTGTGTCAGTGAGACATGTGTCTGGGTTGGGGGCAGGACAGCAGTTGGTGCCCATTTCACAAAGAAGAGCCACACACTTTGGGACTTGGTACCTGATGGCGATAACATATTGAATGGAAAGACACCAGCTATTGTGCAATCCGAAAGGGCCTATGAAGCCTGAATAAAAGCTTGGCGGTAGTGCTAGAGGGTATTAAAAATCTTGATGATGGAGAAAAGGTTATTGAAGCTTGAGGGAATTTTTCTTCTTAGAAAAAGATTTAAAGCTGTTTGTTTTCATCCTTCAGAAGCAGAACTAAGAAAGGCAAGCCTTATGGGAAGATGATTTTTTGAAGGTGGTTTAATACATTGCAGAGGAGGGAATTGGATCGAGTAGAAGTCTAAGCTGAGCAGAAAGGTCACGTGGACTCTTTAGTGAAGTGGAAGTATTGATGTGAGTGGATCTCCACTGTAAGAGAAGGGATGTAGTTATGTGATACACACCGTAGCTATTATACTTTCAAAAGTATCAATAGTTAGGCAGAGCCTAGAGAGGTTGGAATGAGATCTTTGAACTATGCCTGAGTGTCTCAGGATAACATAACAGAAACATCCAATGACCGTAGTAAAGTAGGAATTGAAATGATACCTGTGTATTGAAGCCTACTTTTCTCCTGTATTATTTTGTTTAATGTATCTTATAAAACTTAAAAAATACAACAATGGCAAAGATTCATGATAGATATTATAAGGAATATGAAGACCATCAAGACAGTCCTTAGTCTTAAGAAAATTGCTTTTTAGTTTCTGTTAGGCAAGAAAATTAATAACATTATAAAGTACAATATGATAAACACCATAAAAGATAGGGAGTGTTATGAGCCCAAGGCACAAGTTTATTTTACAAAATTGAGAAGAATCGCCAAAGGCTTCCTTTGCTCTTTGATACACTCATGATTCATTAGTTTCGTTGATCACCTGTACAGGAGTCATTGTACCAACTTCTAAGAATAGAAATAAGAGCTCCACCTTCCTTTCACAGAGCTTACAATTTGTTAAGCTTCAGAGAGAGCATAGGACTTAAAATGAACTTTAAGAATGAACAGTATTCTGACAGGAGTGAATTAAGAGATTCCAGATTTCAGAATGAAACTGAGAAGAGATGTAGATGGGGAAGTTGGAGAGGTGTTCAGTTAGACAAGAATGTAAGACTTAAATAGAGTTGTATTAGGTGTGACTCAGGCTAAGAAAGTTATGTTAAGAAGTTAAAATTTTTGAGGATCACATAGCTGGTATGTATAAATTGTTTAGATGTAAGTCTTCTAGCTTTAAGTTAGCTCTGGTGCTGTGCTGCATGTCTGTTCATTCTTTCTATGAATATGTATTGAGAATTTAACATATTCCAGATGTTGAAGATATATGGGTTAAGAAAAGGGTCAACATGGAGAGTTTCTCTAGTAGAAGGCCATTGTCAAAGGGCATAAATATGCTGTCAGGTAGTCACAAGTGTTAGGAAGTGAAATAAAGTAAAATAAGGATGTGCTGTTTATAGAGATGTGATATAAAGGGAAAATCCATTTAGTAAGGTGGCCCTGAATATATGATCCAGAGTTGTGGCTGTATATTAAGAAGTTTACCACTTGTGTAGTATAGTAGTGGACACTTAGGGCTAGAAATAAGATCTGGGCAGTAGGAATACAAAAGTGTGATGGGTTTGAAAAGTGGTAGTACTTTTAATAGAAGATCAGTGGGCTTCTGTGTTAATACATCTTCCACATCATAAGTCAGCATGGTGAGGATGATTTATCCTTAGTTTGTAGAATCAGTGGTAGATATTTTGAGATGAATTTAGATCTTTGAAGAAAAGTGAAAAGAAAAAGAATGAACATTAACTTAAAATAACTTGTCTATTTCCAGCTGAAATTGAATAGCCAGAAAAGGGGGCCACAGAAGACCTGTAGTTCACTTAAGGTTCCTGGAAGACAAACTTGTCTCAATCTTGGCCTCTGTTATAAGTAAATAAACAAATCTTAGAGATGGGAAGAGTCTGGAATGGAGGGGTGAGAATAGGTGTGAGGTGGGGTGTTGGGAAGGAGTCATAAACAGGCTTGCACCAGTTTCGTTTTCCCTTTTCCTCTGGATAATCATTGTATTATAAGGCTGCTCTGGGGAGTCTGGAGACTTGTCTTAAGAAAACATTATGTTTACTTTAAAATAGAATTTGGTTTTTATAAAAATCAAAGAAGCTGCTGAGTTTCCTGAATGGGTGTTGTGGAAGTATAGCAGTTATTTGTGCCTTGACTTGAGTTTTGTTGCCTATTTTTTTCAGTTTGGAAGGCCATGACTGGGCAGTTTTTAAACTGCATAGCTGTAAGTCTTTCCCTCATTTAGATTATGTAGATGAAACTTAAGTTTTCGCTGAGTTTTAATTTCTTAACCTAAATGAGCTGGGTGTCCAGCATGGAAACTGTGAAGTCGTGGCAAGCCACAGAGCGAGATGGCTGTCTTGAGAGAGAAATGAGAATGTGAAGTAAGAAGCCTTGATAAGACAAAGAGAGGAAATTCAAAGCACAGAATTAGTGTCAAATTGTAGCAAGAGAGCAGAGGTAAAAGGAAGAAAAATTCTTATCAAAAAGAGATGGTGGTGGGTCGGGGAGATGGCTCAGTGGAGTAAGCGCGTCCCTGGCAAGCGCAAGGACCTGAGTTCAATCCCCAGTTCCGCAAAAAAAAGAGATGGTGTCCTGAAGAAGAAATGAGAATGAGTTTTTGTGGTTATCTTGTTTTTTTAAAGTAGCAAACTGATACGACTCTATCCAAATGAGTAAGTTAAAAATACTTTAAGTTTTATAAAAATAAGGGACGGCCTTAAATGTCAATGTTCTAGGTTGAATAGGTAAGGGAATTCATTACTCAAATTTGAAGAAAAAGGCAGGTATTTTCTCTTTTGATTTATGACAAAATGAGAGATTTAAAAAGGCTTTGGCAGCTCTATTGAGTAGAAAAGAAAATGGTGAATTGACTTGAGTTCACTTGGGGGTGGGAGAAGGGTAAGGATAGGGCATAGATGAGATAGTATGGGGGTATATTATGCTTTAGAAGAATAGCATTTTGAAAGAATAGAAATAAGGAAATTAACATATCAAAGAGGGAAAACCAGGGTTCCAGACAGAGAAGATAGTATCAAAGTTGTTTCCCCAGGTGATAAAAGTAGCGTAATCAAAGCCATAGGGAGTACCATTCAAACAGGTGAAATCCTGTTACGAAAGGTGGCACAGGTGCATGCACTTCCTCCAGTTTTTTCCTTTCTTTCCTTCACTGATCTTTTTTTTCCTTTGGTGTTAGGTTTCCTTTATAGGAAAGGTCCAGAAGTTGTTTTTTTGGGATTGTTTCTATGGTAAATCTGATGAAAAGGCACCTTGCCAGGATATACCTTGTCAGAAACTTTTGTTACCAGACGTAGAAATAACGTGACTGCCACGGAGTTTTCTGAGACTGTAGAAAAGTGGTTGTCATTCAAATAGGAATGAAAATATCCTGTATACTGTATTGTAGGATAAAAAGTGTCATTGTACATTTTGGGGTGAGGCTGGGTAAAGTAGCAGGCAAAATCTTATTTCAAAGCTTTGTTAATATCCTGAGGAGGTGAACAGAGAGGAAAGTGAAAGCCTCAGGAGGAATGTATAACTAAACAGGGCTAGATATTCTTCCAGGTTCTAAAAGAACTGACTGATGCTGAGCCTGGTACTCACTATCTCCTGAACCTTGGAAAAGTCCTACAGCACCACACCCTAATTTTAATCCGTGTAGTTCACAAAATCATCTCCCTTACTCCATCCCCTTTTTCACACTATGCATTTCCTTTATACAATATAGAGTAGTTTTGGTTCTAGAAAAATCTGTGAAATATGACTGATATATACCATAGGTGGTAAAATTATTTGAAGTAAATTACTGTCTCTTGAGGCTTACAAGTCTTTGTTATGATTATAATAGTGCATTACCACTTTGGATATTGACTGGCTAAATTATTTTTGCAGTTAATTTCTGCTTCCTTTGTGGTTTCAGTTGGATTCAAAGTGCATACTCTTGTTGTAGCTTGTGTTTCATTTCTTTGCTAAAAAATAGCTGTTATCTTTTACCTGATAGCAATTGCTAAGGTGTTTGTTGTTGTTGTTAATGCATGTATTATAGTAAGATCTGGAGCCACCAGTATAGCAAGTTTATCATGAGGCAGTGTTAGGGTGGAGAGTTGTGTAGATTTTCAAAGGGCTAGTTCATTTTATACTGGAGTAAAACTGTTCGCAGTCTTCAGCTACACCCTTAATCCTGGCTAGACTTTCAGGTTTTTGTTGTCAGTGGCATGAATGAGTGCTTGAAAGTTTAGAAGGCTTAGTTTTGCTGATTATCTTGCTCAAAGAATAAATTATTAAGCAGATGCCCTGCACATTAGTGGCTTGTTCATCTGTGTGTGGGTGTGGTGGCCGATAGTTGTCTGTATTGCCACTGAAGCTTTGCAGTTAAGCTGTATTTAAATTTACTCACTGTATGGATGTGAACAGACTCATCAGAGGTCTGGGAGATTGTAACTAAGGAGGGCTAATAAACAGTTATAAGAAAATGTAGAGATAGGGTTTTGGCAGACTTGTCACATGGTAGGTGAGAACTTGTAACCACCTCCTATCTTTTTAGCATGTAAATGGAGCTGCTGAAAAAAGTTGTCTTTATTCTGCCTTAGGCCAGTTTTTAGTAAGAAGAAATGACAGTACTAATGGTTTAAGTAGTTTAGGAATTAAGAAAACTAGGAATTTAAGAAAACTTAGGAATCTTATATATTGTCCCAAATTTGGCTTTTTTATTGTCTGCTTCATTTAGGATAGGGCTTCTCAGCCTTGCCACCTTACTGACATTGGGCCGGATTTTTTTTTTTGTTTGTTTTTTGAGGGGTGGTGCTGTCCTGTGCATTTTAGGGTGTTAGCAGCATCCCTGATCTCTTCCCCTTAGAATCCAGTAACATTCTCCCCCACAAAAAAAATGTGTATACACATTGCCAAGTGTTCCCTCATCTTCAACTGAGAAACACTAATTTAGAAAATATGTATAGGAGAGCTTTTATATATGTCTATGGTCAGTTTTCCATTACTGTAACATCTGAGATAATCTACTTACACAGAGAGAAAATTTGTTTTGGCTATACAGTTTTGGAGGTTTCAGTTCATGGTCATTTCTGCTTGTCAGTTTGGGCCTGTGGTGAGGGAGTGCTGCCTGGCACAGAGTGCAGGTGAAATGTGTTGCTGGCTTCATGGCAGCTGGGAAGCAGAACAACACATCTGTCCTCTGGCTCCTTCAAGGGCTTGTTTTCATGTCAAGAGTTCCCAAGAGGCCCCATTCTTAAAGATTTGTAAGTACCAACCCCTTAACACATGGGCCTTTGGGGGACCTTCTAGAGTTAAACTATAGCATACAGTATACATAGGTCCATTTTCTTGTTTCCTCCTTGGCCTCCAAGCAACAAATTAATTTGTCTGCTTTTCTTACCAGTTTTCCCTTAGGTCGTAATGGACTAGTTACTGTGTCCATACTTCCATTTATTAAATTCTGGGTTTTATTTTCGTGACTTTAAATAATAGAATATTTGCTGTGGGAAGAGCACAGTTATAGGGACTTTGCCTCTGACCAGTTCAAAAGATAGTAAAGAAAGGCACAGAAGTACCTCTAATAGCTGGTAGCTTGGTAAATGCTGTAATGTGGAAACAAAGATACACTTGTAGGGAAGACATTTATTCTGGTGGAGGCAAGATGAGGGAGGAGGACATTAGTGAAGAGATGAGATTTGATTTGGGTATTGAAAGACACATGTGAGTTTTAAAAGTAGATATTGGCCAAATTGACATTGCAGACAAGAGGATATATCTGTTGGCTCTTCTATTTCAAATTTCTTAAAAATATCACTCATTTAACATGATATTAGTACTCAGACCACAGCACTGAAAGGTTTTCTTAGATCACATAGGCTTATGGATGGAGAAGTGGAGGTGTAGAGGTTGTAGTTCTGAAGATTTGGTGGTGGTTAAAGGCCTCAAACAAGAAAAGCCATTTGGCCCAGCAGGTTTCCACAGAATCCTTTCCTTTACCTGTGCTCTGGGAAGTATGTCATTCCTCTAGGACCTATTTCAGTTGTGCTGCTCTTCTTTCAGTCTTTCAAATTATTCCCTTTGCTGCTACTGGTCTTATGTTCTTAGAATCAGTCTCCGTTTTCCATAAATATTCTCTCCTGTTTGGATTTTTATCCTTAAATTTTGTTTTTTTGTTTTGTTTTGTTTTTTAACTCCCTGAGCATTTTAACTTTACCTTACAGTATATTTTTCGTTTTGTGACGTGTGATTCAGTTTTTCTTTAATATTTTATAGTAATGAATACTTCCAAAGTTGCCAAAGAAGGGCCAGCCCTGCCCCCAGGGCATGCTGAGAAGTCAGTTGAGACTGGGTGTGGTGGTGTGTGCCTGTAAATCCAGCTCTTGGGAGGCTGTAAACAGGCATATCACTAGGAGTCTGATCTAGTAGTGAGACCCTGAACATCTTGTAGACCCTTCTCTAAAAATACAAAATACAAAAAAAAAGTTGCCAAAGACCATATAATGACCAAATTAATCTGTTGATTATTTTCCTGTATCATACTCACTTTTGTTTTCCTTTCTCTTTGCTGTCCTTCTTTCATATCCATTTATCCCAAAGCATTCATATTGGGCCAGAGCATGTGCCAGGTCCCTGGTGCTAAAAAGAAAATAAGCCCCCAAGTAGTTGTAAACTCACAGGTACTCAAATACTGTATAGTTTGTGCTAGCCATGTATACCTAGAGGCCCTATGGGAAATTCTTGAGCTGTGTTGCTAAAGCAGTAGATCCTGATTGCCTGGCCTATTTACTTTTCCTGGTGTACGTCACCCTACGAGTTCCAGAAAGGCAGGCCCCCATTCCTATTCTCTCAGCGTTCCTTTTCTTCCAATATCATATCTGTTCACAGAATTCTTGCTGTCCTACATAGACAAAATGGTCTAAGGAACGATCTCTGCCATTCAGAGAGTTTCAGACTATTTAATAAAACAGTCATAAACCGAAAATAATACATAAAGTGCAGTTGACTATAGTGCTTCAAGAGCATAGTCTCTGGAATGGAACTGCCTGGATCGAAATCATAGGCCTGCCACTTACTGTTTGTTACCATGGGCAAACTTCTTGGACTTACTGTGCTGCTTTTCCCATGTATACTAGGAATGATGATAGTACCTATCTCATAGTTATAAAAATCACACGAGTTAATGTGTAAAGTGCTTAGAATGGTTCTGGCACGTAATAAATACTATGTATAACACCAAAAAATTAGCCTCTGACACTGACCTAATCGTTTTGAACCACTGCCTTCTGGGCATTTCTTATTTTAGAAGTCTTACTATCATTTAAGCTCAGTACCCTTAAAAGTAAAATCTTTCTTTTTCCCCTTTTCCCCAGCCTCTTCCTCATGTTTTCTTATTTTCCTTATTGGTGTTTGCTGCCCACCCCCTCTCCCCAGTTTTAAACTTTTGCTGCTCCTTTTTGGAAATACTGCTTTGCTGTTTATTTTTTCTTACCAGTGCTGTTAACTTTATTGCCAAACTGTTGAAATACACTTCCATCTGGAACTTTGCTTGTAGTTCTTACAAGTCTTAAGAGGAAAACATCAACTTTGGAGTTTGAACACTGCCCATTACTCCCTCAGTTTTTGGACCAACAATTTAGCATCCTATGGGGCTTAATTTCTTTAAATGTAAAATGTGATTTCTCATGAAATTACTGTTAAAATAGCAAAGGCTGAGGGCCAGCCAACCGGGGGTTCCATCCCAGGGCCTGCTGTGCTGGCCCTGCCCCAGAGGTGCGCTGAGATTGATTAAGACTGGGTGTGGTGGTGCATACCTGTAATCCCAGCTCTTAAGAGGCTGTAAACAGGTGGATCACTAGGAGTTCAATCTAGTAGTGAGACCCTGAACACCCTGTA
>NDGM011162576.1:0-14598 GCA_002564305.1 Octomys mimax | reverse complement strand
TCATTCATTCAGCCAGATGAAGTGGTATATTCCTGTAATTCCAGTGATATGGAAGGCTGAGGCAGGAGACTACTGAGCTTGATCCTTGCCTGGGCAACAGAATGATTTAGCAAGACTCTGTCTCAAAAAACACAAAAGAGCTGGATATGTAATTTAGTGCAAAGACCCTGGGTTCACTCCCAATCACAACAAAATAATGATAATAGTAATAATTCAATCATTATTCTCTTTTGTTTACTCCTCATTTTTGCATTTATTCATTCACTCAGTTGTTCACAATCAATTAATTGACTATATTTGCAATTTTTACTTTCAGACACCAACCCTGCTCTCTCAGAGCTCAGAACCTGAAGAGAAGCAGGCCAAGGGACAAGGTGTCACAGGGTAGGAATAGAAGATGCTGGAAGGCGGCCAGGGTTTGCCAGATGGCCCTGGAAGAAGGATATTCTAGGGTGCATCTGCAGTATGTGTAAACACCCAGTCTCTTGAAACAGTTTCAGAAAGAAGCTTTCTGGGGGGATGAGGCAGAAGTCATTGCTGGGACAAGATTGGTAACATTGGGCAGGGCTAGGGTCAAGACTAATTTGGAAATTAGGTAAGGCAAAGGTTAAGGGTTTTGGGTTAGGTTTGGCTTTAGGGATTAGATCTTGAAACCGGATTGTTCTTAACTTGCCTTTTCCAGAAGGATTTTGGTGGCTTGTGTCAGTGGTAAGACCTGGATTTATGATTAGGCCTGCCGAAAAACGAAGGCTCTGGATGACCTTTAGTATTGGGATTCGAGGTGCAGTTCGTTCGAAACACTCTGAGGAGGGAAACCCACATTAGCTGGGTAAAGCATCCTCATTGTCTTCCTTCCTACAGCACAGGTGCACTGACTGTGAGGTCTTGGGCAGGTCACTTAACCCTTCTGGACCTCCTAGTGCCCACCTGTTAAATTCCTGCCCGATCAGTATGTAGTTGGCGTACTGGATGGCTTCTCTGGGTCAGACAGCATGGATGTGCCCGTCCACTGCGGACAACACCCCAGAGGCCAGCAGGAGCCACCCCCAACTCCACTTCCGAGAATACAACGGATGCTTGTTCCTCAAGGCTGGTCTCTGGGCCACTGCCTCCATTTCCCCGCTTGCCTACTTCAGGAGCCCCTCAGCGGCTCCCCAAGTGTGCAACTCACCTGTCCGGAGGAACGGGCAGGGCACCTCTGGACAGGCTGCCCGCTGCCCCTGCCGGCCCGGCCGGCGCGGCGCAGCCCCAGGCGGGAGTCCCGCAATTACGCTAATTACAGCGCGGCGTCAGCTACTGGGCGAGCGAGGCCACGCCGTCCCTAGGACGCCCCCGGCCAGGCGAGCGTGGGAACTGCAGCGCCCTCTGCCCGGGGCGGCGGCGGCCGTGTCGGGGACTCCGCCCTCTCGCTCTGCCGGGCGCTCGGACCCGGCGGCCAGGCACAGGCGGCCTCTTTCATCCTCCGGGCCAGCTCACGTCAGACCCCTTCCGGGGCGGGGAGCAGCGGCGGCCTCAGCTCCAGTCGCAGGGACGCGGGGGGCCGGCGCGAGAGGAGGTTCCCACGCCCAGGGCGCCGCGCCCGCCCGTGAATCCGCCCCACGCCCCAGGTTTGTTAGCTCGCCGACTCGCGCGTTTACTCGCTGAACAACAGTTTTCTGACTGCCTTCTAGAGAAGTCTTCCTTCTGTGAAGATGTACATAGTAGCCCAGCGCCATGAGATGGTTCTCAGCATCTGGGCGCCCCCTCAGTCAGGACCTGCTCTGTGCCCCGCCTGCACCCACCCGACACCAGGAGTGGACCCCCATCTCTTGGGCGTGGAGATGATGGGCCTGACCAGCGTCCTATGGCGACAGAAGCGTCAGACGTGTGTTCTCCAAGCAGCTCTTACCACTCCAGCACTGAGAGTGTGCAATCAACGCCTGTGTCACCAAATAAAACTGACCACAGCTGGCCTTGCTGGTGCACTTCCGGTAGGCCAGGCATTGGGCTGAGCGCTTTCCATGTACTGTCTCATTGAATGGGTACACCAGCCTCAGGGACTGGACATTCTGATTGGATTCCCATTTTACACAGAGGGAAACTGAGGCTGAGAAAGTAAGTTACTTCCGAAAGGCCACCTAGTTGGAAGCCATAGGGGTGAGATCTGAACCCACCGAGCTGATAGAGTCACCGAGACTGAGCACTGAGCAGTATGCAAGGAGCGTCACTGCCCTCTGCCTAAGTCTTCTCCCGCCTCTGGTTTACAATAGCCAAAGACCAGCGCGGTGCCTTCTTTTTTCTTCTCACTCCAGTAACTGGGTCAAAATACTCAGGGGACAGATGCAAGATTTAGTGCTGAGAAAAAGGCAGGAGATGGAGAAGGCAGCCTGAACGTTTGCATGCTCTGGGCCTTGGTTCCTCATCTGTAAAATGGGCACAGTAGTCCCATCCACCTCCCTTGAGGCACTACTGATTGTTGTTCTTCAGTTCACTAAATTTGCTCATCCACTTAGCTAGTTCTCTTTTTTCTTTCCTTTTTTGTTATTATATGTTTGCCATACATAATAAATACCTTCATTGTGGGGAACTGGAATACATGCTCCTTGCATCTGGATCCTTCATAATTCCCTTCTCCCCCCACCTCCAGATCCCCTTCCCATCTCTACAGTCTGTCTCCCTGCTTCCTGCAATCTTTTATTTTGCTCCTAAGTTGTTTATACTTTGGTTTCACACATTTAAAAATGTGATATTTAACTTGTTAAATATCACATAACTTACATATTTCTTGAGTGTCAGCTCTGTGCCTGCCTACTGGGAGAGAGGTGCCACGCCAGCTCTGCTACATTGGGAATAGGGCGTGTTGTACATCAGGGATGCACCATGCTCAGCTTTTTCCCAGCCCTGACCCCAGCCCCAGGCAGCTCTGTCAAAGCAGTCTTATCCCTCGCCTGGCTGGGAAAGCTGAAGCTGAAGGCCCAGCAGTGGCTCTCCCATAGCGGCTGCCATGAGTCAGTTCCCAGGGCCAAGCTGGCCAAGCCCACCTCTGGGCATCAACTCCCCATGTGACCTTAAGCCAGCCACTTTACCTCTTGGAGCTGCGTCCCATCCTTTCTGGGTGTGGAGGACGTGGTTGGGTGAGCTCCAAGCCCTTGCTGCTTTGGGAGGCCTTTCCAGGAACTCCTGGGAGAAATGGGGCATCCCTCCCCATGGGCACAGTGACTGCCAGGAACTTGGTCACTGCTGAATTCTTGGCAGTAGCCAGGTGAGGACATGCCAGAAAGCACCTAGAAAAGTCAGCCAAAAGAGGATTTAACCCCAGCAGGTCACTGATCCTCTGTAAGGTTCAGTTTCTTCATCTTTAGAATGGGGCAAACCTTCCTACCTTCCACTGTTGGGGAGTAAGTGAGACTCTGAAGAGAACAGGTGTTCTGGACACATTTGCCCTACCCCTACTCTCTGTGCCCAGTGGCCTGGCCTCAGTGTATGTCCCCTTTCTGGTTTTCCTACTTTCCTACATTCATCTAACCCTCAGTTGGGCATGCACCAGATACTAATCACCTCAGGAATTTAGATGAGACAGAGTTGTTGTTGCTGTTATTTTTTAGAGGGGTGTCTCTTTTCTCTTTGGGAACTCTTGGTGACTCTGAGACCTCAGAGTAGAGGAAGGAAAAAGAGCTGCAGCGGTCAGAACTCTGGGGAAAAGGAAAACAGCCGCCTCACTACACTCCTTTCTTGTACTACCACCCTCTGCCTGGACATCATTTCCCTTCATCCCGGGGTCCCAACTATCACTACCCAGTGGGGTCAATTTTAGTTTCCCTGGGCAGGGTGAGCTGTTTCTTCCCTCAGGCAGTCTGAGCATAGCCTGTTTCACCCAAGGCCTCTATTATCTTTTTTTTTTATGTATTTGGTACAGGATCTTACTCTGCAGCTCAGACTTACAGTGAGCCCCTGGTTTAGCCTCCCCAGTGCTGGGATTACAGGTGTGCGCCACCAGACCTGGACTCTGTGGCCACCTCAGATGGCCCTGGGGTGGGACTGGCACACAGTGGTGCTGAGGATCAAACCCTGGTCCCTGCACTTGCCTAAGCAGGCACTTAGTCCGCTGAGCTATCCTGCCGGCCTCTATTATCTTTGTAGCCCACCACAAGCAACCTAGGGTCCATCTTATTATAGGTAGCAACATGCATGTGAAGAAGCAAATCAGGAATACAGACATGAGTCTGTATTCAAGTTTGTGGAACCCCCAAAAGAACTCTTGCCCACTCTGTGCCATGCATTCCTTCCAGAAAGAAAGAAGGGGAGAAAGGGAGAACATTTGCTGGGGTGAGGTCCAGTCTACCATCTTTTCCTCTCTTCTTCTCCTCTTGCCCACTTTGACAGTGGCCCTCAGCAAGCTGCTTCTGCTAGCAGGAGGCTGCTGGGATGGGGAGCCCTCCAACAGGAGGGCTCACAGGTGTGAATGTGAGCTTTGCTAGGAATATGGATCTTTTTGAAAAAGTCATGTCCTTGACAGGTGACCTTGATATTCTTCCGAAGGTAATCCTAAAGGGCAGAAATTCTGAGACTTCTGAAGCTTCGTATTCATGATCAATGGTCTAAAATTGCTCTTTGGCAATGGAACATTTGACATGTGGCCAGTTAGAACTGTACTGTTGTTATTAACACAAAAACTTTCAATATTTAATACAAAAAGTGGAATATTGCATTAATTTTTATTTTTTTAATTTTATATTTTTTTAGGGAAGGGTCTACAGGCTGTGCAGGGTCTCACTACTAGGTCGGACTTGTAGTGATCCTCCTGTTCACAGCCTCCCAAGAGCTGGGATTACAGACATGCGCCACTGTGCCCAGTCTCAACTGTGTCTCAGTGTGCCCCGGGGGCAGGGCCAGCATGCATTAATTTTTTAAATATTTTCATCTTATTAGTACATATTTGCAGTACATGCAATTTACAATCATCTGTGGACTGCATACATGTACATATCACAGTTACTTTTTCAGTCCCCTTCCCTTTTCCCTCCCTCTTGCCTCCTGTAATTCCCCTCTCTGGTTTTCATTCTTGTTGATATCATTAATCTAATCTTAGCTCATGATGACATATAATGTTTACATTTATTGAAATTAATAGGTTCCTGTACAGGGTGCATCTTTACTCCTCTCACTTCCCTGCCTCCTCTCTTCACTTGGCTTCCTTATTCCCATGAATCCCTTCTGTTTCCAGAGATCTATCTCAGGGCTGGCCAAATAGCTCAGCAGATTAAAGTACCTGCAGGCAGGCTCAGGGGCCAGGGGTTCAATCCTGGGCCCCACCCCTGGGGCACGCTGAGATGGCAACTGAGACCAGGCGTGGTGGCACGCACCTGTAATTCCAGCTCTTGGGAGGCTGTAAACAGGAGGATCACTACAAGTCTGACCTAGCAGTGAGACTCTGAACACCCTGTACACCCTTCCCTAAAATAAAAAATAAAATAAAAAAGTAAAAAATACTGAGAGATCCATCTCCTTGTCCCCATACATTCTCTATGTGTTTGTACTTTGCTACCATACTGTATTTAAGCTTGTATGTCTGATTTATTTCACTCAACATTGTATTTTCCAGGTACATCTGTTTTCCTGCAAACAGTCCAAATGTGACATTCTTTTTAGCTAAGTAGTATTCCATTATATACACAGACCATAGTTCATTTATCCCATCATCTGTTAATGGGTATATTGGCTGCTTCCAGGAGTTAGCTGCTATGAATTGTGCTGCTATAACACTGGTGTATGGTGTATCCCTGTGTGATACCTTAAGCTCTTTTGAGACAATACCTAGTCTGGAGGATAGCCAGACTATATGGAATTTCTAATTTCAGTTCCTTGAGAAATCTCCATATTGATTTGCACAATAGTTATACTAGTGTACATTTCTACCAACAATGTAAGAAGGTCCTTTTTTTTTTTTTTTTTTACTACAGCCATGCCAGCATTTATTTATTTTTATTTACTATTTTTATTTATTTATTTTTTTAGTACAGGGTCTATAGGGTCTCACTACACAGAATGGACTTGTAGTGATCCTCCTGTTTTCAGCCTCCCAAGTGCTGGGGTTACAGGTGTGCACCACCACACCTAGCCTTCATTGGTGTCTCAGCGCACCCCCAGGGTGGGGCTGGCACAGAACTCTGGGGATTAAACCCAGACCCTGTGCCTATCTAAGCAGGTGCTTTAATCTGCTGAACTATCTGGCCAGTCCTGATTTTATTTCATGTCTTAATGGTTCCTATTCTTTCTGAAGTAAGATGGAATCATAGAATCATTTTAATTTGCCAGAGATGTAGAATATTGTTTTCACATATCTGTTGACTATTTGTATTTACCCTCTGTGAATTGTCCGTTCATTTCACTTGCCCATTTCTTTTATTTTTTCTTCTTTTTTATTTTTCTCTTTCTGATGCAACAGGGTCTCACTATGCAGTTCAGGCTGTCCCTAAGCTCACTTTGTAGCCCAAGCTGGTCTGGAACTCACAACAATCCTCTTGCTGCAGCCTCCCAAGTGCTGATATTACAGATGTGTGCCAGTTGATTTGTCCATTTTGGCTGTGTCTTTGATCTTGGGGGTTTTCATTTTTTATATTATTTGTTGCAATGACATTATTTTGGATGAGGTGGGTTAAAGTGAACTTGTTATTTAATTTAATTTTACTTGTCTGTCTTCACCTTTTAAAGTGTGACTATAAAAATACCTGCAATATCATATGTGACTCACATTTTTCCTTCCCTTACACGGCAGTAAGGAGCTGAAGGACCAGCCATGCCATCACTTCCTGGCACCAGCCAGCTATGGGCTGAAGGAAACACTAGACTGTGATACCCCATGAGAAAAGATGTCACTTCTTTCCCCCAATGTAAAGCTACCCCAATTCTCCTTTCCACCTTTACATGGTTAGTTGCTGGGGACATAAATAGTAGGCACCATCTTCCAATGCTACTCTCTGTTCACAAAAAGTCAGAATCCAGGGCCCTGCAAATTCCTCCTAGGCTGCTTCTAGCCAACCAAAAGCCATGCTGTCTCATACAAAAGAAGCCCACGGTGGTCCCTTCCTGCCTGACCCAGACTACTGGAGCGGGAAGGAACCAAGAGGCCACAGAGAATCCCCACCCCACATTCTAGAGACCCAGCCAGGACAGCACTAAGCTGGACATTCAGGAAGCCCATGACTCCTCCCCCAGCACAGGGAACTAGCACAACAGCCCAGAAAGCAGGGCACACCCATAAAACAAGTAGACACAAGCACACGGACCCCATCATTTGGAAGACAGCGGGTCTCTCCCTCACTCTGTGAAGAAAATGAAGACAAGGCCCTGCAGCTAACAGCAACCCTAAGCACTTCTTCAGGGCTAAGCATCAACCCCAGCTCAGCACACGGCTTGCTGTGTAACCTAAGCCATCACCTGCTCCTTGACTCTGAAGAAATTCCTCCCGTTGCATTGAAACCTACTCCCTGCCAATACCCACACAGCTTTCAGATCCATTATCAGGGGACACCCAGGCCCCTCCACTGCCTTTGCCTAGTGACAGACATCTATAAGGCAGTGGGATTATGGGCTCCTACAGCCCTGGTTCTATTTGCTCCAAAGGGCCAGCCAGGTCCCAGTACTTCTTACAATGACACCGTTTATTAACTTTTGGTGGAACACTAATCTCAAATCTTAGGGCTTAAGCTAGGAGCCATCTATTAGTTTGTGATTCTACATGCAGCAGTCTGGCTGGACTCAGCGGCGTTCTGCTGCTGGTATCCACCGGCTCATTCATGTGGCTACAGTCAGCTGGGAACACCACCAGGGTTGGATGGCCCAGGACGGACTGAAGGTGACCTAGTGTTTATTAAATGCCTACCATGCGCCACGTACTGTGGGCAATACCAGAGTGGAGACAAATTAAAGTTTACTGAGCTCCAGCCTTTCGTTGGGCCAGTCACAGATGGAAATTTTAGCGTTATTGTCTCACCTAATTCTCCCAATCACCTGATCAGAGAGATGGCATTATTGTCACCTCCACTGTATAGACAAGGACACAGAGACTCAAAGAGGAGCGCTGATTTGCCTGAGATGTCAAGATCCAGAGGCAGAATTCAAGCCCAAGACTCCCAAGTGCCTGTAGAGCCTCTGCTCTGCCAGTGTACCCTCCTGGCTCTTCACACACACAGACACTCTGCCCTCACACTGCTTCAGATGTGACAGGGACCGAATGGAGATGACACCCGACATGCGGCCTTCCATGGCTTCCCCTGTAAGGTTCCCGCACCTCTTCTGTGCTGGCCAGCGGTAGAAGCAAGGCTTAGGGAAATGTCTCAGACCGGGGATGAAGCAGCACAGTGGGGCAGGCAATGCGTAAGCCTGCCTGGTTTGGGCTCAGCACTGGCACATTCATCAGCCCGATTCTTCAGACGCATCCGGATGACGCTGGTGAGAACACACACTTCGCAGTAAGCTCCCCTTCCCAGCTGGGCAAGGTCTCTGAGCCCATTACACGGTAATCAGAGGTCAAGGTCACTCTCACTGGGACAGTCAAGGGCTCTGGAGCCACCCTGTGAGCCTGTCTACAAAGCTGGGGAAGGGCACCTGCTCGCAGGACATTAGCAGATGCCAGGGTAGGAGCAGCAGCTTCCCAAGAAGGTGACATGTCTGCAGTCTTCTAAAAGGAGCTTGGGGATTCCGGGGCCCAAGGCAGTAATTTCTGCCAGTCCAAGGCTAGCATGCTCAGAAATGCCGCATTCCTGTGCCCAGAGGCCTATTCCCCGTGGCGGGCCTGGGCGCTAGAGAGATGGGGGGCAGTGGAAAGACCCTGGTCTTGCACTGAGCTGGTCCCTCTGCAAATTTCAGCTCTACTGGTTTCTGGCTGCTGCCTAAAGTTCATGACATGCTCTTCTTGAGCAGCTTTCTCATCACCCGTAGAATAGGAGTGCAATTCTCCACCTTAGCCAGCGCTTCCTGTGCGTCTCAAGCTAAGGGAAGTACACCGCGACTATCCAGGGAGGAGGTCAGGACAACCTGGATCCCGGGCTGGAAGATCACGTCAGGTCTGGATTTCACCTTTAAATCCACCAGAAAGCCAGACAAAACGTCCCCTCTCCCTCCTCTCCCTCCTTTCTCCCAGTTGCTTCCTTCATTCTCCTGCCTCTGCAGACAGGCTTCTTCCACTCGGCTGTGCCCAGTGGCTGCCCTGGCACTCCCATCCCTGCGTGTGACTGTTCCTGCCTCACGCGCTCTGGCTGCTCTCTCAGTCCTAATTCCGGACGCCTGGGAAGGAGAATGCAGCCCAGCTTGGGCCTGGTCAGCTGTGGCACGGAGAGCTATGGGTGGAAAAGGTAGGTCACATGGCACAGGGGACCCCGTGAATGAAGTGAGAAGGGGGTTTCTCAGAAAGAGAGCCACGCTCAAGACGCGCCCCAGAGAGCCCCAGCATCCTATGTGCTTAATGCACGCAGGCAGCTCTAGGAGCACTGCTGACTCTTTTCTCGTCTGTGTGCTCAGAAGTAGTATTAAGTTACAGTCAGCTCTCTGTATCCGTGGGCTTTGCATCATGGATTCAAACAGACAGAAAACATTTTTTAAAATATTGTGTACATTCTGAGTATGTACAGACATTTTTTTCTTGTCACTATTTGTTAAACAATAGAGAATATAGCTGCTTCTTTAGTATTTATATCATATTAGGTATTATAAATAATTTATAAATGATTTCATATTATAAGTCATATGCAAATACTATACCTTTTTATATAAGGAACTTGAACAATGATGGATTTTTGTAACTGAGGAGGATTCTGGAACCAATTTTTCAGGCACTGAAGTTCAGCTATGTAGTTTGTAATATGTGCTGTTTAAATAGTATATGCTTCTCATATGTTGTATAATACTGTATTTACTATAAGCAAACATGGTTATTACTATAAAAATTGAACATATATAAATATAATAAATTCCAAAAATTAAATGTAATACATTTTGAAAAATCAAATTCCACATTTGCTATGTGCCTTACGTGCTGATTGTATAACCTAATGCCCTGCTCCTGTTAAGTCCTATGGTGGCCTCACTATAGCTAGGTGGGCCCTCCAGCCCTCCCAAGTCTCCCTCTTCCCCAGATCACAGGGCTCCTGTCCTGATGTGGCCTCAGTGGAGAGCAGTCTGCCGCCCTTCCTGTTCCCCTTCCAGCCCCACCCGACCCCTGGCCTGCACTAGTTTGTTTGTGTGCTGGCTCACCATCCTCCAGCCCCGGGGCGTTCCTTATTTCTTCAGACCTGAGACTTTACACATGCTGCTTCTTTTCCCAGAACATCTTCCCTCTGTGTTGGCAGAGTTGATTCCTCTTCCTCAGAGTCCAACCTAATGTCACTTGGCAGGGACACCTTTCCTGACCCCTCTATGAAGTAAGCTCAAATCCTTCTGCCGTTTTCCTACCTAACTCTTGACAGTTTATAATTGTTCTGTTTTGTTCACTTGATTTTTTGCTTCTCTTATCACTGAATTACACTCTATGTTAGGGAGAGCCTGGTACAAAATAAGGGTTCAGAAAAGTATTTTGCAATTTCATTCATTCTGAGTGAATGAATGAATGAATGAATATATTGTCATAACCCAGCAATTACCCAAATTCTACTGACAAGGGAGAAAGTCCAAAGGGCAAAATGTTCCTCCTCGGAACCCTACAGTGGTGCCTCCTGGCCCTCAGGGTCACACCAGGGAGTGCTTGCTTACACAGACAGCCCAGGGCAGGAAGTACAAGGCCCAGGCTCAGATCGGCACCCTCACCATTATCATCCCCACCACTGGAGCTGAACTCACTTCCCTCTCTGAACTGCAACTCCTTTCTGAAAACTTTGTATAAAACTCTGCTGCTATTTACCTGCATAAAAAGCATAGAAAGCTTTGTATACATGGTTTCCAATATCCTGAGTACAGACTGGGGCCTTTACCTTTCAGGCCTGCTCTCTCCCTCTCTAGACACAAATGCTCATTATTCTAGCTCTAGCAGGGAACCTGGTACTTCCTGAATCTCGCCCTGTGCACTCACACCTTGCAGCGCTCACGCAAGAGCTGTGTTCTTAGTTGTGAAAATCCATTTCCCTGCCTATTCCTGACCATTCATGAAGTTTCATTCCTTCTCAATATCTTCCCAGCCCTCTGGCTCCCTTCATCTTTCACATCTGCTTGCACCTAGAAACATCTGTTTCTGCATTCCGAACCCTGCCCTGGTCCAAACTGCTCATCTCAACACTGCACCAAATGGAAGATCCTGTGCCAGCATTAGAACTTCAGAGTGCAGAGAGACCCCTCCCTGTCTTTCTATTGGTATCAAGGAACCATAAAGCACTTGATAACTGATTTTGCAGGCCAGGAAATCAGTGAGGTCCACAAGCACTGAACTCACACAGCAGTGTTTGAATCTTGGGATGGATGGAACTGAGCCTAACCACAGTGGCTTAGCTAAATAGGAAATGTTTTCTCAAATAGCTGAGAAGACCCAGGTAGGAATCCCAGACTGCCACAGAGGTTCCCCGATCCAGATTTCACTCCACCATCCTGAGCATGGGCCATGACTTTTTTTCTCTAAATCATTATTTTCATGTATGAAAATAACAGTGCCTCCTCCTAGGGTTATCATACATAAGAAACGAATTGACATTTGTAAAGGATGATGTCAGGTACACAAGTGTTAGCCATCATCCCAATCATCTTGATCGTGATCATCATTCTGTCCTCAGATGAAAGGAAGTAGCTTTTGCCCCCTTGGATATCACAGCCTCATCCCTGGCAGGAAAGGAAGGAAGCAGAGCACAGAGAGTGAATGCTGGCTAAATGCTTTCTTTGCTTTTATTTTCAATTTAGATCACATTTACATAACATTTAAAATTGACACTTTAAAATGAGGAATTTAGTACATTGACCGTATTGTACACACACCAACTCTGTTTCCAAAACATTTTTTACTACCCCAGAAGGAACAGAACCCTCAAAGCCATTAAGCAGTTGTTCCCCATCCCCCACCCCTAACCCCTGACAATAGGACTTACCAATCTGCATAATTCCATCATTATTTAAAGAGTTTTCCAGGAAACTCTACCCTTTCTCTTCAGCTCACATCACATTGTCTGATTTTTCACTGAGCACATTGCTGCCCTAAACGAAATCAACATCTCTCCTTCTACATTTTAATACTTAGAGTGCCTATAGCCATATTTTACTGATGGAAAGACATATGAATTGTTTTCTTCATTTTAACTTTTTCAGAACCGGAATCTCAAATCAATAACACCTCATATTTAATGAAATTCAGTCGATGTCAGGCACTGTTCTAGGCACCCAAATCAAATGGGCCAAGTTCCTTGCTCTTAAGGAGTTGACATTCTAATGGTGAGAAGATAAGCAACTGAATATAATAAATAACTGAGTTAGTGTGTTAGAAGATGATAAATCCTTAGAAAAAAATAAAAACTAGAGCAAGGAGAGTCCCATTCCAGGGATGGAAGAAAGACAGTTTGCTATATTAGTGAATTAGTTATCTATTGCTGTGCAAAAATGACCCCAACGCTTATCACCTTAAAACACAAATAATTTTAGGCCGGAAATGTAGCTCAATGTTAGCACAGTTTCCTAGCATTCATAGGGCCCTGAGTTCAATCCCCAGCACTAAAAAACAAAATAAAAATAAGCTAAGCAAACATATCTTTAAACTCAATTTCTGTGGGTCAAGAATCCAATAGCAGCTTACTCATCCTATTCTGGGTCATGTTGCAAATAGCATGTTGGCTGGGACTGTCAGTGCCTGAAAACTTGACCAGAGCTGGAGGTTTTGTTTCCAGGGCAGTACACAGGTACAGCTGTTGCCAGAGCTGTAGCTCATTACTGGCTATTGGCAAGATACCTCGGTTCCTTGTCTTGTAGATTTGTGGACCTCTCCATGGCTACTTGAGTCTGCTTAGCACAATCAGCTACCTTCCCCCACACCAGGAGAGAAAGGAAGAGAGGAGAGAGAGAGAGAGAGAGAGAGAGAGAGAGAGAGAGAGAGAGAGAGAACAAGCCAGCCCACGGTGCCTTTCATGACCTAATCTCTCTTGCAAGTGACATCACTTCTGCTATATTCATGTTAGAAGTGAGTCATGATATCTATCCCCCATTCAGGGAGAGGGGATTTTAGAGAAGGAATATTAAAGAACTTGTGAAAGTATTTTGGAAACATTAAAATTAAATAAGGCACTCCCGATAAGCAAAAGGTGAGCTGAGATGACAGAATGGCTGAGCAGATATGGAGGAGGTGAGTGTTCCAAGCAGAGGAAGCAGCTGAAGCTGTTGGGCCCAGGAGTTCACCTGCACACTGGTAGCAAGGGGAGGAAGGCAACTGGGGGCTGCACACTCCTTTCCCAAAAATTGGAGCCTTGGGCAGATTACTTCCTCTTCTGAGTACCTGTCTCCTCTTCTGTGAAATAGGAATGGTTGAGTGTCTTTTATTCAAAATGTGTGGAACCAGAAGCACTTCAGATTCTAGAGAGGTTTTTTGGGTTTTTTGTTTGTTTGTTTGTTTGTTTTTTAATATTTGCATAGACTTTGTGGCTTTTTTTTTTTAATGGAGAAAAAAGTACGTATTTTGAATTAGCCAGCTTGACTCACTTTAGATGATCTCAATTTTGTTGGCACATCCAATGCATCATAACAGGGAGCCAGCTGAACATATGCCTTCTTCTTGCCATCAGGTCTGATTGGGGTCTTGTTGACCTTGGCAACATCGATGTCATAGAGCTTCTTTACAGCTTGTTTGATCTGGTGCTTTTTGGCTTTGACATCCACAATGAACACGAGTGTGGTGTTGTCCTGGATCTTTTTCATGGCTGACTCTGGTCAGGGAGAACTTGATGATAGCATAGTGGTCAAGCTTGTTTTGCCTGGGAGCGCTCTTCCAAGGGTATTTGGGCTGCCTCCAGAGCTGCAGTGTCTTGGGACAGTGGAAGATGGGTAACATTCATTTCTTCTTTTTGTGGCTGTGGATGTCTTTCAGCACAGCTTTTTTGGTCTTCAAAACTTTTGCTTTAGCTTCAACTTTGGTAGGGACAGAGGCTTCCCTCTTTACCTTCAGTGCCATGTTGGTCTGCATAGTCTTTGAAAATCGGAAATCTGAAATGCTTTGATACTCGAAATATTTTGCATATTATGTTGGCCATGTTTGCACAGATATCACTGGGTTTTTTTGTTTTTTGCTTGCTGGCTTTTTGAGATAGGGTTTCACGCTCCAGTTCAGGCTGGTCTAGAACTCACTTTGCAGCCCAGGCTGGACTCAAACTCCCAGTGATCCTCTTGCCTCAGCTTTCCAATGCTGGGACTGCAGGCATGTGCCACCATGCCCAGCTGATACATCTGTTCTTGTACCAGACACCACATAACTAAGATCTTAGCCTCTTTCAGTCTCTGCTCAGACCTCTTAGTCCTCATGAGGCCTACCCTGACCACCCTGTGCAATTCTAGTCTTTCCTCAAACTTCTGCCTTCTCTAATTTTCTCCATTGCACCTCTCACTCCCTAACATGTGGATCACGGGGTTAATTCGTTTGTTCTTTGCAGTATGTCCCTGAGTACCTAA
>NDGM011162547.1:0-10519 GCA_002564305.1 Octomys mimax | reverse complement strand
CACTGTTCTAGTTTTTTAAGACTTCCATAAAAAATGACCATAAACACGGTGGCTTAAATAACACAAATGTATGATCTCAGAGTTTTGGAAGCTAAAATCAAGATATCAGTAGGATTTCTTCTTTCTAAGTGTTTTGGGAGAGAATCTTTTTCTGAAGTAGTCCATTTTGTCTTGTAGTAAGAGTATACTGAAGACTAAGCTTTAATGAAAAGAGATTTGTGGGGTCCTGGCTCTGCAGGTGCAGGAACTGGAGACGGGCTTGTAGATAGTACAGGGCATCACATGTGACAGAAGTGCACTTGTGTCCGTCTGGTTTTGCCCTCTCCTTGTAAAGCCAACACAATTCAATCAGGAGGACTCTAATGACCTCTGTTGCTTCTAATCACTTCCCCAAAGACTCACCTTTAAGCACCATAATCTGATTAAGATTTCACCCTCTTAACTTCAATACTTAAAGCTTTGGAGAACACTCAGACTATATCCAGATCATAGTAGCTCAATTCCTTTCTCCTAGTTTCTAGTGGTACCCTGGCAACCTTTGGTGTAGATGGCTGTCTTTCCCAGTGTGTTCATATCATCTTCCTGGTACCTGCATATCTGTCAAACTACCTTATTTTTTGAGAACTCAGGGGTTATCAGCTTATGACCCACCCTAATTATTTTATCTTGACATTATTACCTGCAACACCTGATAAATCCCATTTACAGGTGTTGCAAGTTAGGCTTTCAACATCTTTCAGGGGATACAATTCAATGCATGACAATTATTTTGTACAACGTTTTTTTGTGTGTGAGAATATCACTCTACCACATTGAGGAAGATAATATCCTTGTCCATTCTTGCTTTAGAGATGTCATTGTTATGATCTGGATAGAAAATGTCCCCACAAAACTTATGTGTTCAGAGGTGGGGCTTTTGGAAGGTAAAATCATGGGACTTAAACCTCACCGGTGGGTTAATCCTTTGATGAAATAATAGCTGTATGTGTGGTTAGGAGGTAAAGCCTGGTCAGAGGAAGTATGTCTCTGGGAGTATATCCTAGAAACACTGTCTTTAGCCCCCGTCTTCCCTCTCTAGCTCTTTGCTCTCTCTCTCTCTGCTTTCTGGCTACCATGAGGTGGCACCTTTCCTTTACCATTCCTCTGTTCCATGTTTTGCCTTGGAGTCAGTCCACCACAGACTGAAACCTATGAAGCCAGGAGCCAAAGCTTTCTTCTTTTATATCATGTTTTTGTACCAGCAACAAGTATGCTAACACACACATTTGCTCATGTTTTACCCTAAATCCTAGTGGTTTCTCCAAATACCTGCTGTTTTTTTAGAGAGGGGAAATGACTCCGGTTTTATTCATAGAATTATTAATGGAAGTTGCAAAGATAGATTGACAGAATCAGATATCAATAACAAAACAGGAAGGTGATGAAACATTCCAGAGGCATCTTGAAAAGTTCCAGAGAAGCATAGGCTAGACAGGACACCTCCAAGGAAACCATGACTGCAGGATAGGTTACATTCACCTCTACATCTTCTCAATGAACTCTCCCTTGTATTTTCCTTTCTCTTTTTCCAACTTTTCCATGTTGGCTTTGTGTTCAAGAATCTTTCTTTTGTCTCTGTCCAGTTTTAGTTTGGTGATAACCACCTCACTAGGGTGAATGCCCACATGGGCAGTCATGCCATTAGCTTTCTTATGCTGTACCTGCTTGACATAGGTGACATATTTCTTTCTGCACACCTGAACTATACTACCTTGCTTATTGGCTGACCTTTGTTGTGTCCTTGAACCACCTGGAACACATCATCCCTGTGGATGGGCGTGGAGCAGGTGTTGTACTTCTGCCACAGCTCCTTGGAATGAGGAGAAGACGTGATCTTCTGGCGTACATGAGAGAGGGCACTGAAGTGGCATTTGCAGTTTTTGCTGTGGTCCGAGGTCATGAATGGGCTGAACTTCATGGTTGCAGTCTACCAGGCTCCACTGGGTTCAGGCTGGTTGTGCTCAGAGGTGTAAGTTAGAGGATTTTTTTTTTTTTGTCTGCTTGACTATTCCACACTTTAATATTAATAGAACACCATATGTCATTGTTTAAACACTTTAAAGTACTTAGATTTTTATTATTACACATACCATCACATGTAGCCGGGAAATAGGAAATCACAAAGAAAACTGGAATTTCTCATTTACCTGAAAAAAAAAAAAAACCAGAAAAAAAAATGTGTGTATATATTTGATGAGATTTGAGCACATGATTTCGTTACCTTCCAAAATAGCCTTCACATGGTTTTTTTTTTTTTTTCTTGAAGAGAATGTGTTTTGACGACTACCTAGCTACTTGCAAAGGAAGAGAGAACATTCAGAAGCTTCCACTCAGGTTCTGTCATCACAGCATCAGGTACCTGCTACCTCCACTGGCTCACATACAGTACATCTAGAATATGAAGGTGTTAAAATTGACCTACCATACATATGTGTATTTTGAGAGTTTTCCCTGGAAGCAATGAAAAATAGGCCAGATCTAAATCAGCCTATCACTAAGGCCAACAAGATGAGAGAATGAAATTGAAACCAGTTAGGACAAAATACATACATTTGTAAAGCAGTAAGAGGTACTATATATTATACTATCTAGTCCCAATTGCTGCATATTGTTTCTAAAGGTGACTGTAGATTTTCTCCTTTTTCCCTCCCATATTTTCTGCAATGTGGCTTTTCCGCTTTTCTCCCAAAGAGAGGAAAATGATTTCCCTGACCCTTGAGTCTGAGCTGTCCTTGTTACTTGTACTGACTAATGGAATGAGATGGATGCAATGTTGAGTTCTGGGGCAGAGGTCTCCACCAAGAGGGGTTGTGGCTTCCCCCAAACACCACTCGAGCTCTTCCCTGGGACTTCAGCAGAAGGTTGATAGAGCCTAGTAAAGGCTGAGAGGCCCGTGGAGGACATGAGTTGCCTTCGCCAGTATCAATACCTTCTGTCTGATAGAGAAGAGGTTGTCTCTGTTCTTCCTGCCCAGTGAGCCAGAGTGACCCTCGCTGAGGAAATGCTTGGCCAATCTACAGAACCACAAGAACAACTTCTCTTATAAGCCATTATGTTGGGAGCAGTCAATTACAGATTGATAGGGAAACTGAAATTCCAAGTGATTTGGAGTAAAGTGCATTGTGAGAAAAATTTTAGAGAAAGGAATTGTTGCTGAAAGTGGCTACATGAAGTAATCATGAGAAAGCTCATGAAATGTGGGACATTTTAATGACATTAGAAGATAAATACCACATGAATGGTTGCAGAGAACGAAGTAAATAAGGAAGAGGCGGTGTAGGTAAACAAACTTGAGCACACAAGAATAAGGCGTTACAGGAATGAGGGTCAGGGAGGAAATGAGACTAACTGACAAGTAAGTTTTGTGTTGAAGTACAATGATATGAAAGTTTGAATTTATAGGGTTAAGACATTATGGAGTTCTTAGGCTGGGGAAACAGCTCAGTAGAACAGCACCTGCTGGCAAGCAGAAGGGCCTGAGTTCAATTCCTGGTAGCACACACACACACACACACACACACACAAATGAGTTCTTTAAACACTAGTTAGAAGTGTCAGTGTAAAATTTAAAAATACTATGTCTATTATAAAACTTCCGACTTCATACTTACAGTTCAAAAAGTCTATTGAGTGGTTATTATATTATAGGTGGTATAGGAAGTTAGCTGTACAATGTTCCTCCACCCCAAATTCATGCTCACTTGGAAGCTGCGAATGTGGCCTTATGTGGAAATAGCTTCTTTATAGATACAATAGATTAAAATGCATTCATACTGTTAGGATATGGTGCTAAATCCAATGGCAAGGGCCTTTGTAAAGAGAGGGAGATTTGAGAATGGACAGAGACAGAGACAGGGAGATACACAAGAGACAGAGACCCTGTTTAGGGGAGGGGAGCAATATGTCTGAAGGCTGCAGCTGCAAGCCAAGAAATGCTAGGAGTTAGCGAGCAGCCAAGAATACTTCCTTCTCAGAGCTACCAGTAAAAGTCGATCCTGCCAAGAACTTCATCTCAAATTCCTAATCTCCAGGACTGTGAGAGAATACATTTCTGGTGTTTTAAGCTCTCTTGATTATACAAATCATTAAGGAGCCCTAAAAAGTCTACTATGGTGTATTTTAGAAGCCAAAGACATGCCAGGGAACAAGCAGTCCAAATTTTTTTTACAGTGAATTGTCTTCATAAATTATCTTTACACTCAGACTGTGAACATCTGGCAAAAAAAAAAAAAAAAAAATCTCACTTGTATCAGTTTTTGAAGTTCTTTATTCACTGTAGAAACCTGAAACATAAAGACTGCATGGGCCATATGCTAGATAATTAAAAACCATTGGAAGTTATTTGTACAATAGGTTGGCACTGGAATAAGTTCAAATATTAGCTGCAATGATAATTAGCCATGGGTGGTTTGGGGCATGTAGTTAACCTTTCCAACCTCAATGCCCATCATCTATAAAACAGGAATCCTAATATCTACCTCATAACATTAGTTGAAAGGACTTTATTAAGAAACAAAAATTGAGTCATGTTTAGTTGCTCAGTAATTTTACTTTCTTGTCTTTCTTGTTCCCTGGAATGGTATGATGAAAATAACCTTCTAAAAAGGCTGACTTACCAGGAGGGTATCAGGTAGGTAGGAGGGAAGGGATGGCCTTCTGGTGGTGTCTCTGCTGGAAATAGTAGGCAGAGCTTGGCAGCAAGGTTTTCAAAAACTGGGGTGATGATGACTTGAGTTGGGAGGATGAACACAGAAACACAGCTAAGGAAGAAAACACAACTGGAAGACAGAAAAATATAGTTAACAAAAATGAAAAGAAAGAAAGAGGGAAATATTCACCCAGACTCCTAACGGGTCTTCTGACATAAAGACAGAAGTTATGAGATGAAAAGGAATTTAGCAATTGGTTTACTAAGGCTGAAAAGTAAATTGTTTTGCTTCAGGTTGCCTCATGACAAGACAGAAAAGTGATGTCCTGTAAAATGAGATGTACTAGCAGAAAGTTAGAAATATAGACTAAATGTAAATCATCTGGAAGATCAGGGGTGACAAAGGTGGTAAAAGCAGATGACTACACTGAGGGAATCCGCGTAGGAAAAAGTCAACAAGGTGCAGAAACTTGAGGATGAAGAAGGACTATAGGTACTATAGGTAGATGACAACTGGGAAATGTTGCAGGTTTCATATTAAAAATGAATCCTTTTACTTATCAGTATTGATGAAGCAAAGTTTTCAGTGAAAAGAAAGCCACACTTATAAATGCTATAGATCACAGGCCACCAGGAAAATGATTCATAGCATAAGCTCTTCCTTCCCAGTTCAACTTCTTATGCTCCTTTGATTCAACTTTTTATGCTGCTTTCTCTCTTAATTTGTAACAATCATATTCATACTGGAAGACTAAAATCCAGCTATGTGAGTCCTAAAGCAGGGTCTCATGAGTCACCATAAGAAAACAGCCCAATGATCCTTGGTAATATATAAACCTCGTATGGAGGATTTTCTCTTTCATGACAAATGCAAATGTTGATTATTTCTTGACCATTACACAAATAACTAAATACTGCACAACACAGAGGCTGTCCTGTCAACAATATTTTACAGAAAAGGAGAAATATGAAAAATTGCTTTTTTAAAAAGACAGTGGTTTTATGAGACTTTTTTTCAAATACTGGAAAAAAAACACACACACACAAAGATTGTGACAAAATAAGACTGTCGCTCATGTGTTTTAATGTAATGTTTTCTGTTTGTTGAAAACAATACAAAGCAACAACTGAAAACAGTTCAAGGAAATAACCTCATTGCTTAGGCTCAGAATGGTGTCAAGGATCTTTAACACTAAGTGCAGAAAGTACGCAACTCTAATATTATCTTTTCCATCCACTGTACACAACTGAAAATCTGCTTTTCCAACAGAGATGCATAAATGAAAACCTCATCCTCCTTCATGAAATACTATAGACTCTCAGCACTTCATTGTCATTTCTCAGGCGTGTGAGTTTATAGTTTACATAAACTTTAGGAACTTGCAGTTCACTATTTCTTCCAATCCTCCTTAGTTTGGTCTCATGCCTCAGCAACTCTACTAATAAACACATTTGCCCTCTTGAAGTTGCCCCACAGCTCACTGGCACTTTGTTTTTCTCACTGGTTGTTTCTCTTAGGCTTTCATTCCAATGCTGTCCTTAAATCAATTATTCTTTGTCTAATCTGACATTAACCCCACTTTCACATATCGTTCCCTGTCTAATGCTGTATTTCTCATTTTTTTAAAGTTCAATTTGAGACTTTTAAAATAATTTCCAGGTCTCTAACATGCTGCAGTGTTCCTCAGCTTTTTTGGATATATGGGATGTGGCTTGAATAACTCCATCATTTTGTCACAAGTGTATAATGTCCACCATTGCCACAGCACTTGATCAGCTTCTATTGGGTGAGATTATTACCTTTATTATGACTCATTACCATTTTACTCTCCTCATTATGGTTTCTTTCTTTAAATGACTGATTATTTTTGATTGAACATCTGACACTGTGGTTTTCACTTTGGTCAGTGGTAGATTCTTTTTTTCTGTTCTTAATAGAGCTCTTGAGCATTATTCTGTGATATAGATAAGTTCTTGAAATATGAACATTTGAGATTGGCTTGTAAGTTGTGCTAGGTAGGACTGGAGTACATTGCTCTCTAGGGCTAATTTCCCCATGTTCACCTAAATGCTTTATCTAACGTTGCAAGGATTGGGAAGATCTTCCTTTGTGGCTGGGGAAGAAAGACTACTCCGAGCCCTATGTGAGCTTCAGGATTGGTTTTCTGCTTCTTTCTTACGTATATTTTCTAGATTCAGATTGCTTTCTCATATACTGGATCGATCAGTACTTAGCCGAAGACTTGGAGGAATTCTTCAGCTTTCCTCATTTTTCCATCTGTTTCTCTCTTTCCACCCTCCTCCTGCTCTCTCCCCAGCACTCTCCTTTTTCTCTGTGAACTTTATCCATAATGCTTTTCTCCTTTTCATCTCTTCAACTCAAGGAAAACCACTGAGCTTTCCTGAACTCCCCTCCTCTACTCCTCCAGGGTGTCCCCAGAAGCAACTGTAGAGGTCACTTTTTTCTTTTTTCTATATCTATGTCTGAGAAATATTGCCTCATTGGCTTTGATTTTTTCTCTATTTATTAAGATTGGAGTGTAAGCTCAATCCGATTATTTCAGCTGTGCCAGAGAGAGGTAAAAACTCTCAAACTAGTTTCTCTTAATGATAATTGTTAGATAAATTATGAACATATTATGGTTCCAGAAACTGTCCTTAAGACTGATCCAAGGCAGTTTTATAGACTCAGAGCTTCTCCTCTGATCTTTATTTAATAAAAATGACCAATTGTAGGGGCCGGGGAGATGGCTCAGTGGAATAAGTGCTTCCCAGGCAAGCACAAGGGCCTGAGTTCAATCCCCGGTTCTGAAAAAAAAAAATTAAAAAAAAAATGACCAATTGTTATTAGCCTTCTCACTGATAAGGAGAGAAATAAATAATATCTCCTTTAAAATCATCATGAAATATTTTATATCTAAGCAGATTGATTAATTTTAACCAAAACATCTAATAATTCACATCCTAAATATTTTTTGAGACTCTAGCTTGTATTGTATTAGATTACACACAATCCTGGATTTTAGTGGTAGGGAGGAGAACAGAATGGTAAATTTTCCAGATATGTGGAACTTATATTATGTTGGTGATAATAGACTGACAGCTAATGGAAAAGCAAAAATACATATTGAGAGAAAATATAAGAAGAGAAAAAGGAGGAAGAAGGAAGAGGAGGACAAGAGGAAGAAAAAGAAGACGAAGAGGGAAAAGGTATCACATAGGGATGAGCATAATGAAGGAAATCAAGAATGATTTGGTAGTTACTTTTGATTAAACATCTTGGAAAATGCTAGCGAAATTACATTACCTGGAAGAAAAAGAAGTATAAAAAACATCAAGAAAAAGACTTACAGGTAGAGGAAATAAATGCAAATATCTTAGGAATGGGCTTGAGATGTTCTAGGAAGGCTAGCATCAGCTGGTACAGTAAGGGTGAGTCCAAAAGTCACAGAGGTAGGCACAGACTAGGTTATCTGGAAGGTGTCTTAGGAATTTAGATTTACTGTAGTGACAGGAGACCCATAGAAATATTAAAGGAGTGGCTGAGAAGATAGCTTGGCTGTCTAAGTGCCTGCCTGGCAAGTTCAAGGACCCAGGTTCGATTCCTAGTACCACATGCAATGTTGGCCCAGGAGCCTGGCATGGTGGTACACAGCTGTAATCCCAGGGCTGGAGAGACTGAGAACAGGAACATCATTATGAGTCTGAGCTGCATAGTGAGACCTTGCATCAAATAAATAAAAACATTTTAATAAAAAGAAATATTAAAGGAAGGGAGAGATATGACTCGCCACCTCTGAATTCCATGTGAAAATTTGTACAGGAGATTGTAGAGAAGCACATCTATAGATAGGGTGGTTCCTTCAGTAGTAAAGCTGCCTATGCAATTATCTGTTACTTCTGTATTTTAGGTTAAGAGATAAGTTTACTGGCTGAGAGAAGATGAAAGGATGAAGGATAGTTATGTGTGAAACAGTCATTTTTAAGGGCTGCATGATAAACATGGTATCCAAGCAGTGCTCTTTGCCTCTTTGAGTTTTGTTAGTTGCAAGATGAAACTAGGTGCTCTTGGTTGAGTTCAATTAGACCTGGGATTTTCTTTTGTGTCTATGAAGACAGTGAGCAATGAGAAAGACATTTAAGAATTTGGAGAGAAATCATTTTAATGATATACCATGAAATTTAAACTCTACCTAAAAAAAGAGCAAACAAGACAAGAAGGAGAGAAGTAGTGAAAAATCTGTACAATATACAGCCTAGAGGCTTGGATGAAATTAAAAAATAGTCAGGTTGTTGCTTTAATAGGAAGACTGAACAAATTAGTTGGATGTTCTTCATTTCTTTGGTGCATAGCATTGAAGCAAAACATTTCAAGGTACAATGCAATCCTTTTGGGATCAAATATAAAACAAAAGAAATCTAGAGACAAATTAATTAGCTAGACAAGATTAAAATATACTTGATTAATATGTTTAAAGACTCAGTAAGAAGACATAATTAGGATATCAAGATATTTGGGGTTGTTAGGACTTAAAGAGTTGGAAACATTTTTCGTTTCACATTTTTGGTCTCCAACCAAAACTTCCCGTAACACATTCAATTATACCTGGAATTTGGCCTTCTCCCAACACCTAGACATTCTTTTGGCTTTCTATGTTCAGAATAAGAGTAGAAAACCTTTCCCGCTGAACTGATTCACAAAAACTGAGTTTGGGTTTTGTCCCATACTAATGTTTTCATATTGATTATAAGATTAGAGTAGGCATGAAGCCAACAGATAGCAGAAAGGGAAGTTTATATAATGAGGCTTGCCACTATCAAATATTCCAATCAGAATTATGCAGTTGCTTTCCTGCTCAGAACTACCTTGATTAATACTCTTGTTAGAGGGAACACATTTTTATTCAGATTGAAATGAAACACGATGCTTTTAGTGCAAAGATCAATGTTTCTTCACAGAGGACAACCAGGGCAACCAGGAGACCCTCTGTCCTCAATGTATGAATACCTTCTCTCTGATTTTCTCCATGCCATTTATAAACTATAAGGAACCTAGAATGTGACGATGTTGTCTTCCAATGCCAGGAGTCCAAACAAACCTATAGTACTATGAGCTATGCCACATACAACCTAAACTATGGACCAGATTCTGTTATGTTAGAAGACACTCATATTTAGGAAACTTTAAAAACATCATAGAGGAAAAGACATTTGAGCTTTGAAGTTTAGGAGAGATGTTTCTTCATGTGTTGATTACTAGTAGTCCAATTGTTTTCTTTACTTGTTTGTAAAATTCCAAAACACATGTCTACTTGAAGTGTGATAAATTGTGAGCCATATTGTTATTTTTTTCTTGTCTGTTGTTTTCATTTATTACCCCTTTTTAAAAAAAAATTTACTTGAGAGACAGTATGGCAGTAATTGGTATGATGTGACAAGCAGTACATATTTAGAGGACCAGAACGACAGGCATTCAGAGCAGGACCTTAGTATTATACGTTGCTATCTTCAGTGCAGTTGCTTAGTTAACAAGTATCAGCATATATAGCTAGTCAGGGTGAGAATACTACCAATTAACTGCTAGTTTCAAAAACCTGCTTAAGATTCTCAGGATCATTGCCTTACTCATCTTGTACATATAAATGTATGGCTTTGCCCCTGTCATGTTTCCTACCTTTTCTCCTTGCCTTCTCTTCATTGTTTAATACTTAAGTTCTCACTTTTCTTTTAATTGCACTATACCTTTCTATTTGTATTTCTTCTTTTGACTTCTTACACTAGGGAGACTATATGATATTTACACATGTGTGTCTGGTTTATTTCACTTATGAG
>NDGM011162521.1:0-10838 GCA_002564305.1 Octomys mimax | reverse complement strand
GATCCTGGGGGCCGGTCCTCTCACTCACTGGTGGGCCTGCACTCTGGGACTATTCAGGATCCCCCAGCCTCGGTAGTCTCACTGACTCGCGGGGCCTGCACTCCTGGTGTATTCAGGATCCCGCCAGGCCCTGGGTCATCTCATTCACTCGCCGGGCCTGCGCTCTGGGTCTATTCAGGATCCTGCCTGGCCCTGGGTCATCTCCAGAAGAAATCCTTTTAAAATCTCATTTACAATAGTCTCTCTCTCTCTCTCTCTCTCTCTCTCTCTCTCTCTCACCGCTCTGAGAGTTTAAGTATGGATTTTTGGCCCCTAACATGCTTGGGAGATTACAGGCTTGGTTCCCATGATGGCAGCTTTGAAAGGTCCTGTGGCACCATTACGAGGTGAGAAATGGCAGCCAGTCCCTGGATAGCTGCAGCAGGAGAGGGTTCTCAGGTGGACACGTGGCCGCTCTCAGGTGACCCCTAGGTCCTCCTCATAGAGAGGTTTTTACCTCACTGTGCTTCCTGCCTCCTCTCACCATGTGGACTTTGTGCCTCTAAAACTAATAGCTAAATAAATTTTTACAAGTATTGCAGCTTGCATCAAGAATTTCCTTACAGTATTGAAAAATTGACTAATTCACCCAGAAATAATTTTATTTTAGGGGCAAAATCATCTGGGCACTTAAACATTAAACATTGATACAAGAAAATGAAAGAGATATGAAAAATAAAGTTGTATTGCTTATTCATGGACTGTAAGAATTTAGATTACTAAAATGTTCAGATTACCCATGATCTAAAAGCAATGGATTGTAAATTTAGGGATTTCCTTCTAGGCTCTCTGTAATATTCCTTTTAAGTGAATGTGTCCATTTTTATGCAAATACAATGCTGTTTTGATTTCTATAACTTTGTAGTATATTTCAAAATCAAGTAGTGTGGTGCCCCATGTACCTTCATTTTGCTAAATGTTTTTGGTTCTTTGGGACCATTTTTGATGCTGTGCATACTTCAGTATTGGTTCATTTTCATCTGTGAAAAATGATTTTTAATTTTAGGAATGCTGGGCTGGTCATGGTGGTGCCCACCTATAATCTCAGTACTTGGAAGTTCAGGCAGGAGGTTCTCTGTGAGTTTGAGGCCAGCCTGGACTACAAAGTGAGCTCAGAGCATCCTGGACTACATAGTGAAACCTCTAGGCCCTCCCTCCTCTCAAATTAGGAATGCCATAAATAAAAGCCAAGCTCAAATAGTTTCAGGTGGGAATAAGGAAACTAGTGGAAATTGGACAAAGAGCCAAGCATTATCTTTTTGTGTGTGTGTGGAACCAGGGATTGAACTCAGGCCCTTGCGCTTGTCAGGCAAGGGCTTATTCTACTGAGCCATCTCCCTGGCCCTGCATGCTTTATCTTGGCTAAGAATTTCTCTACATTCTGCCAATGTCCTGAGGTTTTGCAAGAGTTTGTAATTAAGGGTGGTGTACTAATTAATATGGTAGGGAAAATTTCAAGGCATCCCAGGGTTCAAGCTGTGGGTCCTGCTTGCTGCCTTTGTCCAGATCTGCAGTGAGAATCATGAGCAAAAATCATACTCAAAGGTTGTGAATATGAAACATGGCCACAAATGAAGCACCTATACAGTTAAGGCAGGGGCTTGGGAGATAGCTTGGCTGTCTAAGCACCTGCCATGCAAGCACAAGGACCCAGGTTTGATCCCCAGTACAGCATGCCATGCTGGCCCCAGGACCCTGGGCACTCTGTGCTGGCCAGAGAAACCAGGTGCGGTGGTACACACCTGTAATCTCAGTGTCTGGGAGACTGAGACAGGAGGATCACTATGAGTGTAAGCTGCATGATAAGAGTGACTGCAGTGAATGGAGAAATGGCCCTTTTATAGGGACAGAGTGAAGAAGGCAGGGATATTAGATGGGAAGATCCCAGTAAATCCTGTGGTCAAAGTCCTCTGGCTAGCTTGCAACTCAGTGGGAAGAAAGTCCTTCTGTCCAGTGTGAATTGTCAGATGTTCCCAGATCTCCTGGAGCCTGAAAAGTTCTCTGTCCTGTCTTGTCTCCTCCACAGCATCCTGTGCTGGTGGATGACAGCCTTGAGTGCTGAGCTGAATTCCCTGAGCAGTGTCTCTCGTAGCAACAGGCTGGGGGCTGGGACTGCCAGGTCGGGTCGGAACCTTAGAAATAGGACCTAAGGAAGACAGGTCAGCAGGGCAGATATTAAATCTTGGAGACCTAATTCTGGATCCCCGTGAACACTGTGGTGAGGGTGGGCCCACAAAGCCTCAGGCGGGCCTGCCCTTCTGCCGTTGCTGGTCTTGGACACATGGCTGTGCTCCTGCACGCTGCCTACAGCTTTCTCTGGAGGGACTGCACATTGAGGTTCTCTGAGCCTTTCTGGTGTCCTCATTACAGTCCCCTGCTCTTCTGCATGGGCTCTCACTCTGGCTGGCCTTTCAGATTCTCCTTTAAATTATTGGTGGAAGTTGTCAGGACCCCGTTATTCTTACATTTTTGTGCATCTGGAAAACTAGTACCATCTGAACATGATATAGGGCATATGATGCAGAGATGATACAAGAACCCAAATGATCCAAATAAAATCCCAACCTGCTAGATGTCCAATGTGCCAAGGTCGTATTCTTTAAAAATCGAAGAATGAATTCTAGGAACACAGAGGTTTAGAGTAGGAAGTATTTATTGAGACAAAGAAAGCTTCTGTTCAAGAGAGACAGAAGAAAGGCGTGTGCGCAGTGGTGGGGTTAGGGGGATGGGATGGGTTGGGGGGATGGGGGTAGGAACCCAAGTGGTTGGTCTGGGGAACCTGCTTCTCAGGTTGAAGCGGGCTTTATTTTTTTTGTGAGGAAGAGGTGGTTGTAGATCCTCCTGCTCCTTGGTGTCAGCTCTTGCTCCTCTCTAACCGCCAACCATCGAGGAACAAGTCAGTCAGGAAGTTGGGCTGCAGCCATTGTATTTAAAGATACCTGAGGGCCGGCCAAACAGCTCAGTGGATTAAAGTGCCTGCAAGCAGGCGTAGGGGCTGAGGGTTCAATCCCCCGATCCCCGGGTCTGCCATGCCAGCCCCGCCCCTGGGACGTGCTGAGACAGTAATTAAGATTGGATGTGGTGGCGCACACCTGTAATCCCAGCTCTTGGGAGCTGTAAACAGGCGGATCACTAGAGTCCAATCTAGTAGTGAGACCCTGAACACCCTATAGATCCTTCCCCAAAAATTAAAAAAAGAAAAAAAAAAAAAAGATACCTGAAAAACCCCCATGGAGCCCAAGGTGGCCATTCATCAGATTAGGATTACCCTCACCAGCCACAACGGGAAGTTGCAGGAAAAGGTGTGTGATGACTTGACCAGAGGTGCGAAGGAAAAGAATCCCCAAGTGAAAGAACTGTGCCCAGGCCCACTGAGACCTTGAGAGTCACTACGAGAAGAACACCGAGTAGGTCTAAGACACGGATGGTTTCCACATCAGGATGCACAAACCGCTCATTGATTTGCACAGTCCTTCTGAGATATTAAGCAGATTATGTCCATCAGTATCCAGCCAGGAGTAGAAGTTGAGTCACCAAGGCAGATGTCTAAGGCAACCATTTTAGTAAATTGAAAAGTTGTTTAAGAAAAAAAGGTGAAGTAGGTGTAATGATAGCATATGATATAGTTAACTAGTAAGATTACAAGTACAGTGGTTTAGGAAATCCTGATCCAATGGAAAGTCACAAATTGGCTGTAAGGCAGGACCAAACTATGGCCAACCAATAAGAATACAAGGGCTGGGCAGCTAGCTCAGAGGACTAAAGCGCCTGCTTAGGCAGAACGCAGTGGCTGAGGTTCAATCCCCGGCATGCCATGAGGGCCCCGGCTCTGGAGTACACTGAGATGGTGATTGAGACTGGGCATGGTGGCACATGTCTATAATCCCAGCTCTTAGGAGGCTGAACACAGGAGGATCACTACGAGTCTGGTCTTGTAGCGAGACCCTGAACACCCTGTAGATCCTGTACCAAATATAAAAACAAAAACAAAACAAAACAAAACAAACAAACAATAACAAAAAAAACCCCAGAGTACAAGTATAGTTGCTTAGGTAATATTGATTAAGGTAGCAAGCACACATGGGCCCAATAGGGACCCTTCTGGGAAGGGTGGGTTAAGGCGGTTTTGATGCTCCACGCAAGGTGCTTGATGCCTGTTCCGAATGTCATCATGAACAGGCTAGGGGGACTGTGTGGGTGCCGGCGCTTCTCCACCCTGAGGCTCCATCTCCAGCTGACGTGCCTCCAGCCGCAGTTGCCTGCTGCACTGACCCTCACAGCTCTCAGCTCTGTCTGATTGCCTATAATATTTCTAAATAACTCAGCTGTTTATAACACAAAAACTAAATACTTTTACATAATGCGAGTAACAGATACACACATCTTGAAACATGAAAAGGGAAGAGCAAACCTAAAAAAAATCAACTAAATTTTCTATAATATTTGTGTTAGTATTTAACAAATGATGTATGTTTTAAAGATTAATGCTGTAGCAATGACTTAAACAGGTTTCACTTCCTATTGATAATTATGATTTCAAAGTACAATTTATTTTTATGTTTCAGAATTAAAATATTCTGTAATTTAATAACACATTTTGTTTGTGGGGGCTGTCAACCTGAGAAATCTAAGAAGTTTTCTAAGAATTTTTAAATCTCTTGAGTAACTTGATATACATTCATAATATTGTTATATTTTATACTTAGGGAATTTATGCTTAGATATGTATTATGCTTCATTTTAATAAATAACATTCTTTACACAAGTGTTTCTGTACAAAATAAATTTATAAGTGTAATTATTTTTTAATTCAGGTTCTTTTTGCAAACTATGTACTATCTGTTTTACCGTACTTGGATTTTACAAGTATAGTACTTTTGTAAGGGAAAAAAAAGATATCCTGCAAGATATAACATGGAAGACTCCGAAAACAAGAAAAAAGAGAAGGTCTAACTTCTAATTAGAGCTTCACTGGGTAAGAGTTTCACTTTTTGAATCACTTAATCAGTGTATTAATACAGTTCAAATTGTAGTTATATGTTTAACAAGTGGGTGTGCATCGTATAATCCCATATGGATTATTGCATCTTGAGAACAAATATAATAAAAGTCTGCTTGATTTTTTGGAGATACAGGATACACCCAGTACTTCAGAGAAAAAATAATGCTTTGACTGCAAGAGAAGACCTAAGTGGAAATAGGAAAATAATACATGTGTTGATTCTGACTGCAGTAACAGTGATTGGACTAGGGCTTTGTAGGATTTCTAGACGTTTTTACTGGTACCTATTGGCAGTACACAGACATTCTGTTCTTCATTGGGAGCCGGTCCGTCTCACAGCACATCTGATTTCCTCCTTATGTTCTTCCTCTCCTCTCTCTTCCTCACCTCCCCCTCTTTGTCCCCTTCCCATTGGACAAAGATCTCTCCTTATTCCCTAATAGTTGTTTTTTCATTTTGCTATTTAGTTATATTTTGGGTTTCATATATATTTTTTTCTCATATATGTATATATATTCTCATATATGTATATATATTCTCATATATATGTACATACATTCATATATTTTTGGGGGGGTTAACTTTAGTACAGGGTCTACAGGGTCTATGGGGTCTCACTATTTAGATCAGACTCACAGTGATTGCCTGTGTTCAGCCTCCCAAGAGCTGGGATTACAAGTGCACACCACCACACCCAGTCTCAATCGCCTCCATTGCCACCATCTCAGTGTGCCCTGGGGGCAGAGCCAGCATGACATGCCACTGGGACTCAAACCCAGCCACTGCATCTGCCTAAGCAGGCACTTTAATCCCTTGAAATATTTGGCCAGCCCTTGGGTGTCTCATATTTTAAAAAATACTATATGATACTTAAGCTTTGTGTCTGATTCTTTTCACTTAATATCATGGTCTCACAGTATATCCATTTTCCTATGAATGATACAAGTTTATCTCTTTATGACGCAGTAGTACTCTATTGTATGTAAATGCCATATTTTCTTTATCCAGTCATCTATTGATGGGCATGTATGCTTCTCCCAAGGTTTAGCTCTTTTGATTTGTGCTGCTATATGCAGCAAGGTGCATTATCACTGCACTATGATGTCTTTAACTCTTTTGGGAAGATACCTGGAATTGGGACACCTGAATTGAATGGAAGAGACTCCATGCCAATTTCCTCAGTCCTTGAGCTAACTTGTATTCTCAATCAGCAATGTAGAAGAGTTCCTCTCTCCCTCTGCAGTCAGCATTGACTATTATTTGATTTCTTGAGGATAGCCATTCTTTCTGGAATAAAGTCACATCTTAGAGATGTTTTAATTTACATTTCCCTAATGGCAGGAAACATTTTTCCGTGTATTCATTTGTACTTCTTCCGAGAAGTGTCTATTCATTCATTTTAGCTCCCCATTTGGGGTTGGGGTCTTTATTTTAGGGGGAAGCGAATATTTGTATATTTTAGACATTAGCCCTCTGAGGAATAGCGGGAAAAGTTATTCTCTAGTTAGTAGCTTGTCTCTTCGTTCTTTAGGTTGTTCCTTTGCTCTGCAGGAGATTTTTCATTTGTTATGATCCCATTTTTTTGATTCTTGGAGCTATTTTCTCTTCAGGAAGTACTTGTTTGGGCCTCTGTCACCAAGACTTGTACCTGTACTGTGTTCCAGCAGATTGTTTTGCTGTAACATTTAGATATTTGATCCATTTTGATTTTATTGTAGTACCTAGTTTAGATAGTATTTTTTTTCTTTTGGATGTCAGTGTTTATTTCTGAAAAGTTTTTCTAAATACAATTAATTTCCAGTACAGTTCTTATAATAGAAATTTATAGAGGGCTGGGGAGATGGCTCAGTGGAATAAGCGCTTCCCTGGCAAGCACAAGGGCCTGAGTTCAATTCCCGGTTCCACGAAAAAAAAAAAGAAAAAAATTATAATAATTTTACATTTATTGTCCTAAAGAAGACTATTTTGAGCTTTTAGAAAGTTATTTTATTGATTAATGATTTGATACAAAGATTTTTTCAAGAATATCTCTCTATCCAATTTACCAGTTTGAAATACATATTTTCCTTCTTCTTATAGATCTTAGTAGACATAAAATTCAGTGTAATCATGTGGTTCCACATTTTGACCTTCACATGAATTTTATAGATAAAAATATCAGATAACATGAGTTAATATCCATTTTATGCTTTTATATTCAATTAATAATTAATCACAGCTAGTTTTTGTGAGAAAATATTTACATGTGAATGCAGATATTAATTTATTAAATTTCTTTAGGTGACAATGTGTTTCTGAAATTTGTTTAGGCTATACTGTTTTTTGAAAATCAGTTTATATTTATCCAAATTATATTTTTCAAATATTGGATAAAAACCTGATGGTTATATAACAAAAAAAGGTTTCATTGTTTTCCTTTTTTCCTAGGAAAAGTAATAAGTAACAAAAAAGATAAACATTTTTCATTCATATTAATAACTGCACCTCGGGCAGAAAAGTGATCTTGTAGTCCTAGCTGGCAGAAGAAAACGTGAAACAGGGAGGATACAACTTGCTGTTTTCCTTCCATAACTTCAACATGCATTTTTGAAAAGCTTAAAAGGTTCTCCTCATATGAAATTCTGTCTGTCTCTTCTCTTAACAAGCAGGACTGCTGAATATCTGAAGATCACAGTCTGAAAACGGAGATGTATCCTTTAAAGATGCCACAGATGTATTGCTGTGCCTTATTTTCAGAAGAGAAAAATCACACAATGTCTACCTGTCTCAGAAAAGGATGTATGGTGATTTATATTTTCATAATAAAATACCTTCTTCTAAAGAATTCCTGACGTTTTTATGTGTATAGGACCTTGACATGTCATTTCATAATATAGGTTTTACTGAGAGAACTAAAGTTTAATCATTTCAAATTTTGTTCTTAATATTCTGGTGTCTACAAATGCGATTTGAAAAATTATAATAATAGAGAATAAGGTAAATAATATTCAGGTCTATGTGCGAGATACTTGTAATAGTGTCTGACTACATGGGTTTGTATAGGTACGTGCCATCTATGTTTCTAGATCAATGTGACAAACAGAATACAGGAGAAGCAATGGTATGTTGCTGCCAAGATAAAAGCGTTTGTGTGTGCATGTGCGCACATGTGTGTCTCTAGCAAACACATAATAAAAGTATAATTACTCAGGTAGTAATGTAAAGACTTGAGATACAGATTTCTATTACAGTAGAAAACTGTGTTTCTATACCACAAACTAATTCATAGAGTATTGGTAAAATAGGAAGTGGTATAAACGTAACCCAGCAGTTCCTTTGATTAAAACCAAATTAAGTTTTTGAATTTTGATTAATTAATCAAAGTTACTCTATACTGAAGTAGTGACTAACAATACATGGAATTATAAAAAATATCAAAAATGGGCATCTGGGGGGCCTGCCCCTTAGCTCAGCTCTTTAAGTGCCTGCTTCAACAAAGCAGTCAGGCTCAGGTTGCTGTGGTTCAATTCCCAGAACTCAAACCAGCCAAACCTGCCCTGAAGGCAGTCGGAGCAAGAAAAAAGAAAAAAAATGGGCATCTGAGATGATCGCACAATTCTCAAAGGAAGAAATACAAGATGCAAATAAATACATGAAAAATTTTCCACAGCACTGGACATGCGAGAAATGCACATTAAAACAACATCGAGATACCACCTCACCAAAGAAAAAATGACTATCATAATGAAATCAACTAATCACAAATGCTGGAGAGGCTGTGGGGAAAAAGAAACCCCTGTCCACTGTTAGTGGGAATGTAGACTGATACAACCACTATGGAAATTAGTGTGGAAATTCCTCAAAAACTAGGGCTAGAAATCTCATTCAATTGAGCTATTTCCCTTCTGAGTATTTTCCCGAAAGAAGTAAAAACTTCATACCACAGTGATATATATGCACCCTTATTTATCTCAGCACAGTTTGTCATAGCCAAATCTTGGAAACAACCAAAATGCCCGTTACTTGAGGAATGGATGAAAAAGATGTGGTATTTTTATGAAATGGAGTAGTACTCAGCCATAAAGACAAACTCTAAGCCTTTATAGGTAAGTAAATACAGCATAGTGAAAGAATTCAAGCTCACATGTGTAAATATCATATTGTCTCCCTAGTGTAGGAAGCTGAAAGAACAAATAAAACCTGACAGGTATAATAGATAGAGTCAAATGGAAAGAAAACAAATTAAAGATTAAACAATTAAGAAGAGAGAAAGGAGAAAAGATAAGGAAAAAGGAAGGAGGGAAACATGCAAGTATATATGCAGGATGGCTGAGATGATTGTACTAATAATTCCCATCAGTTTTTCTGAAAATAGTACTTAATATTTAGAATTTTCACCTTGACTGGCTCTGTGCTCTTATATCTGTGATCTGAGCAACTATATCTAGGGCAGCAATGTGTAATGCAAAACACATGGTTGGACACCTCTCATCTTGGTCTTCTAACTGTGCACCATTTCTAATGTCTTATCAATTATTATACTCTCTTCAAGATAAATTTTTTAAAATACAAGGAAAAACTAAGTTTTCTCAAAAGAAAACATTAATATTCAGTTATTTGTCCAATCTTGCATAACTATATGTTAATCTGAACAACAGATTTGATGATAAAGACATAACAACCACTGTTCATTAGCTATTACTGTTTTGAAAATCTTAACATATGAATTGTTGTTACCCTGCTTCTGTCTTTTTTTTCTATTTGTTTTTGCTTCTGTTTTTACTCTTCAAAATGAAATAAAATTGAATTTAAAATAATTCACCAAAGTCCTACAGAGTCAGTTTGGGATGATGCATTGCTTTACAAATCACTGCTTCTGAAAATGCTACTGTATCTGGTAGAGATACAAATACAAAAAAAAAAAAAAAAAAAAAAAACCCCAAGATTATTCTAAAGACCAGATTTTTAATTCTGATGAAATTAGTATCCTTTGGATGTTCATATACTCAAAGATATCTACATCTACATCTTTATTATCAATTGTATCTTTATTGCGAGTTGACTCTATGGCTGTAAAAGTTTACAGGGCACACAATGCTAGCATGACTTCTGAATACAGGGTTCAGCGTGTTTAACCGAAACAAACCAAAACCAAACAAACCAAAGTTAAACATTCATTTTGCTGACACCTAAAGGCTGGAAGCATAATGTCATGTTTAAATGTACAAGGAATTGACTTATAATAGTGTTGGCCTAAATGCTAGTGGAGACCTAATTGTGCTAATATTTATGAAAATTGAGAGGAGTTGTTTTTAGTATTCTAGCTGCAAATTTGAATATTTTATTTATTTATTTATTTATTTGGTACAGGATCTCCCTAAACAGCTCAAACTCATAGTGATCCTCCTGTCTCAGCCTCCCCCTCACTGAGATTACAGACTTGCACCACCACGCCCAGTTTTGGTGGCCCACGTGGGGCACCCAGGGTTTTGGAGCCTGCGAGGCATGTGGCCCTGGGGATTGAACCTGAGTCCTTGTGCTTGCCAGGCAGGCACTTGCACTGCCAAGGTATCTCCCTGGCCCAAATTTGAATCATTTGAGTGGTTTACTTCTAAAATATTTTCTACTTCATATGGCTTTTTCTTTTTTTCCCCTGGTACTTAGTTTTATCTAAAGGAGTACTATGAAAAACTATATAAAAAATACTTTGGTGGCAATGTTAAAGCTGATTAGTGTTTATTTGGTTTTTTTAAAAATTTTTTAAAATTTTATTTATTTGTGTGTGTGTGTGTGTGTGTGTGTGTGTGTGTGGCCAGCT
>NDGM011162507.1:1950-34200 GCA_002564305.1 Octomys mimax | reverse complement strand
GCTGTGCCTCGCCGGGGCTGGAGCCCATGCCTGGCCGGGAGACGGTGAGGTAGCACTGGAGCAGGGCCCCAGGTCCCACCGAAAGGCAGCTACACTGCTGGGAGCCCATACAGGCCTGTAAGGGATGAGGCCAGGTGAGCAAGTTAGGGGGCTGGGGTTCTGGACCTGTCCCCTCACCCTGCTGGCCCCTACCTCTGCAAGTTCCACCTCCCTGTGGCTACCTCCAGGTCTGGACAGGGTCCCCCTCTTGGGACTGCATCGTCCTCCCTGTGCCATGCACAGAAGGTCCACCTCCCTCTACTCCAGCTGCTCTGAACCTCAGATCTGCGTAAGCACACATCTGTGAGTGTCATGTGACCTTGCTGCTTCCTGCGCTCAGATTCCTTCCTCAGGAAAATGCTTGGGGTAGCGTTTCCCTAAAACGCCATCTGTACTTTCCAGGGCTATAGCCATATGCCTGAGGCTGGATACTTTGATAAAGAAAAGAGGTTTATTTAGCTCCTCAATTCAGGAGGTCTCAAAAGAAGTCTCCACTATCTGCCCGGCTTCTGGTGAGGCACTTGTGCTGCATCAGCTCTTGGGCAGAGGCGGGAGGGACGCGGGGCACAGAACACAGCGCACAAAGGAGGCAGAGGAGACTGCGCTCCTCAACAGCCGCGCTCACCCGTGGTGACTGACCCAGTCTTTAGGGGGTCCAGTCCATGCTTGGAGAAGGACGTTAATCCATTCACAAAGGCAGCACCTAGTGTACCGCGCTGATCTCCCATGAGGCCCTGCCTCCTCATGGTCCCCATTGAGAACAGTATGCAGCACTGGGAGCCCAAGAGGGCTCCTCTGGGCAGAGACCGGGATGACAAAGATGAGCCTTGGCCGGCTGCGTCACAAGTCCTTGGGGGACGTGGGTGTAGAGCCACGCACAGAGGCCTGTGCCTCGCTGTGCCTCGCCGGGGCTGGAGCCCATGCCTGGCCGGGAGACGGTGAGGTAGCACTGGAGCACGGCCCCAGGTCCCGCCGAAAGGCAGCTACACTGCTGGGAGCCCATACAGGCCTCTGCCTAGCCACAGCACCCGCCTTGCAGCTTGACCACCTTCCCAAGGCCTGAGCAGCCCTGGACAGGCTCCCTGCACCCTGCCAAGGCATCTTCAAGTGTGGCTGTCTGTCCCCTGTCCATGAGCATGGCTGTCACAGTGTCCCAGGGCTTTGCAGGTCACCAGGCCCACCTCGGCCCCACGCCCTGTCCTGGACTTCCTCGGGTGGCCACCCCCTCCAGGCCACCTACCCCTCCCGCTGCATCTGTCAGCCCAGGGCTGGCCAGGTCCTATGTAAGTCCTGGACCTGGCTCATCTGCTGTGCCCTTTGCACAAAGGCCTGTGCCAGCACGCTTCTGGAGAGCCACAGCACCCACTGCAGAACTCCTCGAGGTGGCCGCTGAGAGGGCAAGGACGGGTGGCGAAGGGCACGGCTGCTCAGGAGCACAGCCTGGGCTCCAGGCTCCAGACAGCCCTTCCAAGTACACAGCCTCCTCATTAAAGATCTGGTGACAGCTTTCATTAGAGGTTTGTCCTCTCGCCCTTGATGGGGAGTCCAGTGGGCCGAGAGAGGCAACTGCAGAGCAGCGGCCCGGTGAGTGCCTGTGGGCCTCAAGTCAGCCTCGCACCCCTTGAGGCAGGCGAGGCAGAGCAAGACCCGGGGGCTCTGCAAGCTCGGGAGCCGTGACTCCCTCTTCTCTCCCTCCCCACTGTCTGCACGCACCAGACAGTGTGGGGAGGGCCAAGACTTCCTTTGGTGTGAGTTAGACTCAGTGTGAACAAAAGGCACCATATAGAAGGGGGTCCCTGCTCCTCTGTTTCAGCGTCCTAGCAGTCTACCCAGAGCATTGCCACCTCACCTTGCCGAGGTCCAGACCAGAAAAGGCTGGGCCAGGCCAGGCCTGCACACAGCACCCTCCTTCCTGAGCTTGAACTCCCCAGTGCCGAGTTCACCGTGAGCAGCAGTCCTCCCTCCCTCACTGCTAGACAGTAGCGTGCGGAAACCTGACCCCTGAATGCATCTCAGAACAAGGAGATACGTAGAAAGGTAACAAGTGCTGATCTGCATGAATTAAGCCATGCCCCAACTCTCCTTCCAAGCAAAGCACTCTCAAACTTTACATGCAATTCCTGTTTTCATTCACTGAACGGTACACGAAATACAGCATTTTCTTGTAAATGATGAATTGTCTTTAAAAACTTATTATGGTAAAAGACACATTGCCATTAACCACCCTCAAAATACACCCCCTCACTTCAAAGGCCCCCATCCCCAGGACTGGGCATATAGCTCAGTGGCACAAGCACCTGCCTACCACGTGCAGGGTCCTCCGGGATTCCCAGTCCCCATCCCACTGTGGCTGGCTCTGTGTCTTTTGCTATAATGAATTCTTTTTTCCGATTTAAACATTCACCAGTTTTTGACTGCCCCTTGGGTATGGACCAGCGATTAGAACTGAGTGCCATGTGGAAGGAGCCACAGGGGCCTGCTGTGCCTCGGTGAGCTGTCTTTAAGTGGAGTGTCCAACGCAGGCAAATCTGTAGAGACCAAGTGGGTCGCTTCATGTCGGGCGTAGAGGTGGGGATTTCAAGTGGGGGTATGGGGTCTTTTTGGGTGATGGAAACTCCAAAATCAGGTTCTACCCGTGGTGGCCCAGCTCTGTGGATTTACTAAGATTTGTCTGGTGTTCTGTTGAAAACAGGCTAGAGTTATGGCATGGAAATTATTCCTCAATGAAGCTGTTAAGGAAGTTAAGATTTCGTGCTGCCCACCCTCACACCAAGAGCCCTCCCTGTTTACTGAGAAAATGCACACCTATGTCCCTTCCGCGAGCACTAGGTAGTGACCCAGGCAGGGCACTGGTCTCAGAGCTGTCCTCCTGGGGCTACACAGCCTGCCAGGTAAACACAGGACCCGAAGGCTACATGGTCTTGGAAATACCCACGGACTGCTCTTCCTAGAGGGTTCCCTGCCAGGAGCCTTCTCCTTTGCCACTTTGACCAAGCTGTCACCTCCATGCTGTCCCCCGCCCTCAGAGACTGTCACACATCCCCAGCACACCCAACAGGTGGTCTCTGACAAGCAGCAGTGAGTAGTCTTCAGTGTTGCCAGTCCCTACAGGTCCTGGCCTTGAATTCTGCACAGGGGCAGGAGGCTAGGGAGCTGAGGCCTGTTTGGAAGAGGAAGCCTTTCAGGGAGGCAGCAGGAGTCGGTCAGAACCAGGGAAAGCCCAAAGGGTAAAGGCAATGAGAGGAGGCTCCGCAGCGCGGGGGACCAGGCCAGGGGTGCGGGGCTGGGCTCCATGCAGGACCCATTCACAGACTCTCCACTTCTAGGAAGCCCCGGAGAGTGAAGCAGGGTAGCTGTCACAGCCAGGAGGGTCCTGTGGTGTCGTAGGAGTCCCAAGAGCATCTGTTCCTGAGCCACCTTGAACTCGGCATATAAACCAGATGCTAGGTCCAGGCTCTGCTCCTGTACATTCTCACCCTGATGATACCCATAGGTGCCTCTGGGGGGACAGGTTTTTGAACCGAAGGAAATGACATAAAGGAAGCTTTCTCTGGTGCAGCTGCCCACTCAGCAGTGGAGCGCCACCCAGCCACGTCTGTGCGCCATGAGCCCTACTCAAAGAAATCCCGGAGTACAGCGGCCACGCTTTGGGAAGGGACTGTGTCCTGTGGAGAGCGGGGCTGGGGCCAGCATCCCGCCCCAGAGCTGGTCAGTGTCTGCTCTGCTGTGTACTGCGACAGCGGCCCCCAAGTGTTCAGGCACCGAGGAGCATTTCCTGCATGGCAGCTTCTCCACAGGGGTGGGGAGGAGGGACGCTTGGGGGTGACTAAAAGCAGGGCTCAACTGAGGTCCCTTGCATAGAGAACTCACAGTAGGATCCGCACTCCTTGGAGAATCTAATAGGGTGGCTGATCTGACCAGAAGTATGGCAAGGCCAGTCCAGCCAGTGGGGCACAGGAGTAAATACGGATGAATTTTGTGCCCTTACCCGTTTCTGCTCAGCACCCCCTGTGTGGCCTGACCCCTCATAATAACATAGTCTTCCTTTGCCAAATTTTTTTTCATTTGCATTCAAAACAATTTTAGACCTTGGTTCAGGTCGACATGAGCACCTTCCTCTGTCATCATGTATGTCTCTTACAGCATTGTGTTTAGAGCTGCAACAGCCGCTGTGGCTCAGTGGTAGAGCGCTCGCCTCCTGTGGGCACCACCCAGCACCACTAGGAGACCACTGAGCAGTACTTCCCCTAGGTCACTGTGACCTTCGGCAACCAACCCATCGTTGATAATCATGCACCTCTGGACTTGAGCTGTGTGGCACAGTAAGGCTCGGATGAACACATTTTGGTGCACGTCTTGTGCGGGCTCTGCTTCTAAACATGCTAAACATGAATTTCAAGGCAGGGAGGTGAGAACGGAAGGGTCCGGAGTTGCCCCCTAGGTTCCCCAGCGCAGTGTCATGGAAGTGGCTGGCGCGTGAGACTCCTGGGTCAGAGGCTCAGCTGGTTACAGCCATAGCAGCAGCTAGAGTCACAGTGGTAGTGTCTGTTGCCCAGCCCCATCATGCAGGGCCCTGTGGCCCCTCCACATGCGCTGCGACGCACTGCGGGACAGGAGCCCTGAGCCTGGGAGCCCAGCCCTTTCCTTACAGGCAGAGCTGCCCCGTGCTATGTGCCAAGATGCCATCTCTGTCATCCAAGGCTGTTTCCTGTGCACATGCTCAGAGAGGTCCTCAGAAACAAAGACAGTCAGAGCCCCCTGCTGGAAGGACTTGGGGACAGGAGAGAGACTCCAGTGAGCTCTTTCCCGCCCTGAGTCTGGGGGCCCTGGGACACCGGGCTCCATGGGTGCCACCAGGAGCTGCCCCCAAAGTGCCTAGCGTTTCACCCCACACACACACACTTGTACCTGCTCAGTCTTCTTCCTCATTCGCTGCTGCGGGGGTCTAAAGTAACATGGCGTTGCTCCCTAGCAGCCTGGAAGTCAGGAGTCTCAAAATGGCCTCCAGGCTGTGCTCCTTCACGGCCCTCTGAGTGCTGGTGTCCCCTCGGCTCCCCGGCTCCCAGAGGCTGCCCACTTGCCCTAGCGCCTGGCCCCTGGCCTCTGGCTGCTGGCTGTTTTGCTCCTGCTTTCCTCTCCTGGGAACCCTGGCAATTACATGGGGTCATTTAAATGACCCAAGATCACCTGTCCCTCAAGGTCCTTGATGGTCACATTGGCAGTCATGTGTCCACGTCAGGTCATATAGTCACAGGTTGTGGGATGAGGATGTGGACAAGTTAGGAAGCCAGCACAAGATGCCACCTGCCACCACCTTCTGACGCCCCTGGGCTCTGTAGATCCCATGTCATCCCATGACAGCCGCAGCCCTGGGCTGGAATCTGGAAGGGTATTCTGGGCTAAGGCCCCGGGCCACCACCCCGAGCCCCAACCTTCTTACCTAAGAAAAACAAGAGTAATGAGACTTGCTTTGCCTGCCAGCGTTGTGCACCTTTGATTCTCTTAAGAGGGCAGCTCCATGGACAGGCGCCCTGGTGTGCCTTCTGCAAGTCACATTTCAACAGCCAACGCACTCTCAGGTGTCAAGATCAAACCAGATTGTTATTGACCAGTGGCTGACAGAGGCTGCGCCCCCTGGTCCAGAGCCGCAGGCCATTACTTGGAGAGCTTCTCCGGCCGAGATGCAAGGCTTTGGCCTTGAAACCAGTCACCAGTGGAAATGCTTGGCTGGCAGCAACGACATGCTCCCTCTGCTGAAAGTTCTGCAGGGCTTGCTTTTGTTTTTTTGTTTTGTTTTGTTTTTTGGTTTGGCAAAGGCAATTATGTGTAAAAAAAACCACATTTTTCTTTTAAGTACACTCCTGCTAGTGAAACCATAGTTTGGATGCGAAATTGTTACGAGGGGAAAGAAGTCATTATGGAGAAGAGCAGCTGCGGCACAGGCACGTGGTGGTCGGCACAGAATGCGTCCTTCTCGGGGAGACACCAGCAGCCCCTCCTGTTGGCCGCACATCTATTTTCTCTTTGGGTTTTATCCCCTGGAATGTGTGAGGGACAGGAAGCCCCACACAGGCTCTGCGTGTGGGAAGTCAGATCTGAGGCGTGGAGTCAGATGGACGAGCCGGATGGCAGGCCTGGTAGCTAATCTGAAACAAACGGGGGTTGTCTGTCGGGAAAAGGCCGTGCGAAAGGTGCGGCTCCATCCCACAGCTTCCTCTGGTGCCCTGCTCCCCTGATCCATTTGCTGCGTGTCCATTTCTGGGAGTTTTCCCTCTAGAACAAACCTATCATGCTTCACCACGGGATATTTACAGCTTCAATCAGCGCCAGATTCAATTGGCTTCTGATCTCATCGCTGGAAGTTATAGATGCACATATTATTTGCACTGCGGTTAATTATGGAGCAATCAAACTTTGGCTTTTCCACTGTAATTTCCTCTGCCAGCTAATTTAATTAATCACCCCCAGCTCAGCTCTTCCAGCTGAGACCAGCAGGGTCATTAATTAGGCATGTGGCAGGAGCTGAGGACCAGGTCCTGCCACGAGGTTGCTGCCCACTGGGTCACATGGAGGCAGAGCCACTCCTCGCATCGATTCTTCCAGAAAGGAAGGTGATTCCCGAGGGGCAGGCCACAGGCGGGTGGGCAGCGACCCTAAGGGCCTGCAGCCTGTGACACTCACCTCGCCTGCTGCCTTCTGTTTCGAGGGCACAGCAGACTCGCCAAGGGCTAGCTATTTTCAGTGGCCTCAGCTTGGTCTTAGGTTTCGGGGCAGCCTGTGTGTCCCCAGCAGCGTTGTCGTTGTGAGCTTGTGTGCTGTAGCATGCGCTGTCTGCCTTCCAGGCTCACGTTGACACTGTGACTCCGAAGGCTGGGGTTTCTCTGACAAGAAGATCTCTGAAGGATTCTTCTTTTGTCATAAGGAAGAGATGGGGGGGCGGCCTCTGGACCCATCTGAACTGATTCAGCGCTGCTGCGAGCGATTCTCTTCCTGCCTTAAATCCAGAGCCCATTCATTTCCAAGCAGTATCAGACTATACTCACCCACGCTGAGAATGTCCATTAGTAAGAAAACACCGTGGTAGAGGCACGCAGAAGAGCCCGCTGCATGAAGGTGAAAGAGAGATGTGATCACCCCAAATGTGAGAGGCTGTCTTAGGACTCTTCTTAGGTGAAGGTTCTATTACTTTAATAAAATGGGTTTCTGTTTTTGTTTTTACCCAATGCATTATACAGGAAGATTTTTTCAAAACAAACTGAATGTGAAGTCTGTTTTGTTTTGTTTTTTAATGAATAGATAAGTTGATGAACAGGTGTTTTTAAGAGCTGCAATAAATCATCCTAAAACAAGGAATGTGTCTTCTGAAATCCCATCCAGTGCCCTGCCCTCAATTAAATGAATCAAAGAGATAGATGTGGATGCGTGCCCGCGTGTGCGTGTACAGACACACACACGCACATGCACAGGTCCTGGTGGACTGGCTGTGAGCAGTCCAGCTCAGTAAGTCATTAAAGGGATAATAAGGAGCCATTGTGTACCAGGTGGGAGAAAATGCGCAGGAGGGCTCGCAAAGTCTGGGGGGTCGGCGCCTGCTATTCAGCAGGGCAGAAGCGCCCCCGCCATAAAACCCCTGTGGTCTGTAAATGCTAGGGTCCCCTCCTCCCCCAGGACCGGCCAGGAGGCCCGGCAGGCAATGGCTGCAGTGCTGGTTCGCTGCTGTCATTCTTCCCCGTGGAAAGGGGGTCTCCGCAGCTATTTTAAACAACTGTGCTCAGCCCCGTGACCTGCTGGTGTGTTAAAATTTCACCATGTAATACCTTCTTCGTTCGCTCCCCACTGCGCAGCTCACTCCAGGATGAACTGCAAGTGGTGGTTTTCCCCCGACATCCCGACTCTGCGGTTGGAAACGTAGGAGGTTCCTGAGACTTGCAAAATGGGCGCGACACAAGGGCTTCTGCATGTTCTAGTCCCCAAGCAAAAATAAAAAATAAACGAAAGAAGATTCCTTTCTCAGCCATCGTCTTTCAGGAAAAGCTGTTCGGATTTCCATCACTGAAACCCTGAAGAAAGATCTATCTATAATTCGTATATCAATTAAAAGAGTTTGTGCTCACCCAACTGTTGCTGCCCGAACTGGCCTCACGTGAACAGGGAAGGGAAGCTCACCCTCGGTTCTTGCAGGAGTGTCGCTCTCTGCATCACTGATGAGCAAATGAGGAGGTTCGGCTTCTCCCTGCCCCTGCCTCCCACACCCGCTGTCTGCGTGGCTCTGTCTGGGCTGGGGCGCTGCAAGGCCAACCTGAGGCATAGTCTCTCGGGCCTCGCTCCCTTCCCAAGCCTCAGCCTGCACTCAAGGGGCAGCAGACAGCACCCACCTCCCACTGGCTGGGCGGCACCAAGCCCTGCCTGTTTCTCATTTCTCTGTCTCCAGACAACCTTTCTGGCCATAGAGAGCAATGAAGGTTTCAGGAGAGCAGGGAGCTGAGAGGGCAGGAGAAGGCCCCCGCCAACGCCGGCCCAGGGTCCCTGTACTGGCCTCGGGGGCACCATCAGGTCTCCAGGCCTGTGAGCTGCCCAGGACACGACCAGCTTGGCAGCTGCCAGCTCTGTGGACAGGGGCTCCCGGGGGTGCCAGCTGGGGCTGCTGGCAGGGACATGGGCTGTCTGTCAGGATAACGAAGCTGAGCATCCTGGGCCCGTGGGTGGGGCACGTGATGGCACAAATCCCCATCAGACTTGTCATCTCTCTGCTGTCACTATGGCCTGGGAGCCAGAGAGGGTCCTGTCTCCTCTTCCTGCCCCTACCCAGGCTCCGACAGTCCGAATGTTGGGAATAATTGGATTCTACATTCTAATTCATCTGTAAAGTATTCGGTGATTAAATTAGCCTAATAGATACTGTTTTTTACATGGCGGCCTAATTTTATCATGATTGGATCTCAGGGGCACTAACGTGCCCACCAATTTACCATTGACTTGAAACTCTCAGAAGGCAGCCCATGCCTCCGCAGCTGCAGGCTATTTTCCCAGGTTAAAAGTTAAGCTGACTGATGGGGGGGGGCTTCCCACTCAGGTGCAGGTGCCAGGCGTCCATTCTCGGAGAAGAGCAGCAGGAGGGAAATACTATTTTATGTGATCTCAAGTCATCTTTTTTTCAGTTCAGAAGCCAAAAGATATATGGATCTTTCAAACTCTCTGGGCAGCAGTGTCACTGTATGTTAGACACATCAGTATTTTAAGTAGTTGGAAATTTTAGCCCAGCAAAACTCCAGCTGTCAGCGCGGATGTCGTAACTGTTATGAATGCATTTTTTTTTTAAACGTCATTGTCCATAGGATAAAATTGTAGTGGGAGGATCTTTAGCCACTTTTTGTAGAGCTGGTCAGCTTCCTAGTGGAAGTGAGCTGGAGGTGGCAGGCAGTGGCGCTGGGCAGGGACCCGGAGTTGTAGGTGAGGAAGGCCTCTCCTGCACCCTTTCTTTGCTCGCACACTTTCTTTGCATTAATTTAATTCTTCAAGTATGTGCCTCCCCTCCTCCACTTGCTGCCCTGCCACCCTCCAAAAACCTACAGATCAAACCTCATGGCTCCCTGGTCCAGCAGCTGGAGACAGCTGGCGGGTTTTGTGTAGCAGCTGAGCAGTGGAGGAGGAGAGTTTGGCAAACACTGGGGAAGCCCAGGACAGAGGAGGTAGGTAAACTCAGGAAACTGTTTCCATGAGTAAATGAAGGAAACAAAGGCCGCCCAGCAGGGACAGAAGGGACACACACTCCCTCTGAATAGCTCCCTAAAAACAGAGCTGAAAAGGAAGAAGGCCCATTTGCTTCTGGGAATCCAATAAATTGTTTCAGGAAGTGAAAGTCTGTCCAGGCTAATGGAGCTGTGATTGACAGCTCTTCTCATTATGGAGCCCAACAGGGGACAGGGCATTCCAGTGCCATCAGGGGGAGAGGTGGGACAGAGGAAGCCAGAGCCCCCGGTGGGGGTGGGGGCAGGGTGGGGCGGCCTTCTGCGCCCTAAGAAGAGGCCCTGCCCCCACATGCACCCCTCCCAGTGAAGAAGGGTCTCATCTTCTGGGGGCATTTGTCTCCTGTGTTTCAGCCATCCATTTCTCGTGATCTTGCCGCTTCATCTTCCTATCTGTGCTGCGGTCCCTGCGGAATGGGGGCACTGGGTGGGACTGTAGTGGACTCACCCCCAGGAGCGGCCACCTGCATGGCTTGCCCCACCTGTGACCCATGTGATAGGTGATGGTCTGAACCTGGATCCTTCTGGAAGTGTGACAGCATGACCACTCAGCACTCTTGTCATGGAAGTGGATGTTCCTTTTGTGCTGTTCATGGCAACAGAGGTGCAGGGGCTCCACACATGAGAGGCAGGTGCTCACACGTGGAGCTATATCCCCAGCCTATTTTTATTTTTTGAGACAAGGTCTCACCACAGTCTCCCATCTGGCCTAGAACCTGTGATCTTCCTGCCTGCCTCGACCTTCTGAGTGGCTGTGACTACTACCATGTGCCACCATCTGTAGCTTCGCCCAGCATTTTAACAGTGGCACATGGGCAGTTTAGTAAGGCCATGGGCAGTGCGCTGTGTGCTATTAGGTGGCAACCAAGGACATAGACATTTTCTTTGTCCACGAAGGGGCAGATTGGAGGAAGCCGTCTGTAGTGAATCTACATTCAGTGTCATCACAAGGCTGCAGGAAGGAAGTGACAGGCAGAGACCTTGGCAGGGGACATTCTGAGTGCAGCATGGACCAGCCCCACCTGCCGCCTGCTGGCTGGGGAGCAGGTGTAGAAGGTCCTTGCGGGCTACTCTCTGGTCCCGTAAGGCACAGTGGCCACAGGCGCCAGCCAGACAAAAAGCCTCAGCCCCAGCAGGCCAGCGCAGGGAGGGCAGATGAGGCCTCCTAGCTTGTGAGAGGCTAGCTGGGCAAGCCCCTCCTGGACCGAGAAAGACCTCAGACCCATGATGACCAACAGGCGATCTGGCAGCACCTGCACTCCAGAACTGGCACAGGAAGTGCCTCCCCATGCAGCACTTGGCGAGGCTTGCATGCTGCCCGCGCACGGTGAGCTGGCCCCAGCTCTGCTGCAGAAGTGAGAGGACGGGGTGCCATCGGGAGTCTGGGTTTGCAGTGAGGAGCCTTCCTGTCAGGTGAGGGGATGCAGGTGTCTCCAGAGGTTGGCGCCCCCTGAACTCTTTAGCATTTGTTTCGGCAATTTGACCACAGATCTGTAGATGTTGTTCTGATCCAGATGCCTTCTGCCAGTGTTCTGGAGCTGAAAAAGTTGTGCTGTCTTCATCGGGATCCAACCAGGCTTTCATTTCTGTAAGCTAAATCCAGGGCTTGTACCTAGGAAAAGCCAAGAGGACGCAGTCTGGCTGCCTGTGCAGCTTGATTCCTATGAATTAGAGCATTGATCCCACAGATCAGTGTACCATCTCGGCCTGTCATTACACCTCTGCCCCCCAAGTCTTAGGACCTGTCACAGTGTCCCCAGAACCCAGGAGATCCTAGCTGGTATCTCTTGAAAGGATAAATGTGCCACAAAGCCCGGGATGGTGAAGGTGACGGCCATGAAGACGCGTAGGGTAGAACTCCATCCCTCTAAGAGGAGAAAGGAAAGGATTGACGTGTGTGTTTGAAAGCCTAGAAGGTGGAACGAAGGGGCTGCACACTGCTTGGAGCAGTGAAAAGATGGGCACTTGGGAAGCATCTGAAAATGTCCAAAACTTCAAGTCAGTCAATTGCTCGAGTGTGGAGAGCAGAGCTGTAATACACTGCGGGCCTGCACACCCCTGCAGCTTTGCTTTCCCCAAAAAGGGACTTACATCTGCGCTAGTCTGCCGTCTCAGCACACACAGAGCTGCTCTCGAGCAGCCGTGGCAGAGCTCAAGCGCCTCTGCCACCCACATGCCCGTAGAAGAGGACATGGCGACGGGCTACACCCAAGCGCATCGGGAGCTGGGAGGGTCCCGAGTGGCTTGTGCCCATCGGTGACCCCCAAAATCTGGAATGACCCTGGTTCCGAGTAGACTCCACAGACACCTCAACTTCCTTGTCTCCCACCAAAGAACAAAGGAGCTGTGGCGATGGGCAAGAGGAGGCTGCCTCGCCAGAGAAGCCCTCTGCCGGCTCGCAGTTCCTGTACAGTCAGCATTAATTTGCTGCTTTTCAAACATATAAATGAGGGATTGGTCTGCAGGAGTGCAGGCAATAAAGTGCGTTTGCGGAGTGATAACCCGGTCGGCATCCCTGCCTCTTGAATGGCTCACGCGGTCTAATTGGCATATAACGCCCTATAAATTTATTAGTAAGCCTCACTTTTCATTGGATGGACCTTCTACTGTTAAGCACCAAGAAATTACCAATTTTCAGGAGTTAGTCACTCAAGTCGCACTATAACTAGGTTTGCAAAAAGGGGGGAAAAAACCCACATGGCTCCTGTTATAAATCAGGCCTCAGCGTGGCACAGGAGTCCGCAGCACGGGGAAGTACAGGGTGCCTGGAGCTTCAGCGAGCAGCATGTGTGTACCAGGGACCCAGACTCCTGCACCCCACTCTGCCCCTGCAGCGCTGCAGAGCCGCCGCACACGACAGTGCAGACTCCGGCTTTGATGTCCTCACGGATACGCTCAGCCCCCGGGCACATCATGCACAGACAGATCCACCCACTTTTTCAAGAGCATAATAGAAATATTCAGGAGCCAGCGTAATTATTTCAATTACTTCTCTCTGGTTTCTGAGACACATACACACTCTCTCAAGAGCCACAAATTAGAAAATAATATTCACATGTTTCTTCTAATTGGTAACAGATTAGAGACATTTTATCATCTTAAATAATTTCCAAATGTGCCCCAGAAGAGCCTGGCAAGGGAGGGAAAGAGGTGTGCAAGAGAGAGCGAGGAGCTGGGCGCCTTGTGGCCAAGACCTCTGGCGGGGACCCCGGGGGACCCTTCCATAGCCTGCTTTTGCCTGCCCAGGTTTGTACTGTTACTGTTGATCATGTTTTCTGCTGAAAGCCAGAAGAAGGAAGGCTTCACAGTGTGCACTGACCAACGTGGAGACCTCCCCTCCTTTTTCAGATTTATGAACACGACCCTTGCAGCCACCTGACCCCACAGCCTCTTCTTGGCCACGCTGTCTAAGCACACATGCGTCTGCATGTCTGTATGCGTCTGTCCACTTCCATCTACCACCCGCAACAGATCGGAAGCCGTCTCCGCCTCCATCACCCAGGCACTTGGCAGACAGTGGTGGCTGTCGGCCCAGGACTGTCTGCTCCCTGTGCCTTTATGTGTAGGGAGGTCACCCTTCCAAGTCCGTCTCTTTCACAGGGGATTTGGTTTTCATCATATAGTCCTTTTGCAAATTGTTTGTGCCTATTCTGGAAAACAGTTTGGCTGTTTTGTAAATCTAAACATGCAGGTCCAAGTGTGACCTAGCGGGTGCACTCTAGGACTTTTATCCTGGACATACAAACTTGAGGTCACACAGAAACACCCCTGGCAGCTCTGTGCAGGGGCGCAGGCCCTGGACAGAAGGCAGGTGTCCTCCCTGGAGGCCAAGGTGCGGGCACTGCAGCACCTTAGCCTCACATGTGCCTGGAATGACACACCACAGGCAGAAGAGTGAAGTTGTCCATACAGCAGCTTGAAGGACCTACAGGGAGCTGTGCTGCGGGAGTAAGGCCAGTGTTGGAAAACCACACGCTAGCTTGCAGACCCAGGATTATGACCTTCCTTACAAATTACAGACGACAGCAATAGCCCCCTGCATTCCCAGCTACTCAGGAGGCTGAGTGTGGAGGATTCCTTGAGCCCAGGAGTTGAAGACCAGCCTGAGCAACATAGCAAAAGCACACCTCACAAAGCAAAAGAACAGAGAGAGAAGGCACCAGCAGTTCTCAGGAGCTAGGGATGGGGAGGATGGCGGGTGTGGCAGGAAGGAGCTGCAAGAGGGACCCCTGTGTCGAAGATTCCCGACCTTGACTGCGACGGCAGATGCACATACTTACTTAGGGTGAAGCTGCACGCAGCTGGCAGACAGACCACAAGGAGGTCCAAGCAGGCTGGGCAGCTTGCAGCCGTGTCCCGACGGTGCAGCACCCTGGGGGTGTGGGTTGCGCCCCTCACCTCGTCGCCCCAGTTTGAATACTCGGGGCCTTCTCTGCACCATCAGTTCAGCTGCGTGTGACTCTGCACTGTATGAGTGTTGACTAAAACATCCTTAAAAATCTCATTTGAAGTAAGATCAAAGTAAGATTTTTTTTTTTTTTTAACCAAACCAAAACAAAAAGAGGCTTTAAAGGGAACAGAGTTGCACCTTGGGGGAACACTCATTCTGGATGTAGCCAGAGAGGAGGACAGGAGGGCACGAGGGCCTCCGGCTGAGCCACGGGCAGAGCCCCAAACTGGACTTGGGGTGACGAGTGACCGGAAATAACGCATGGAGAAGCCCCCATGGGCCACGCCCAGAACAGCATCAGCAACCAAAGGAACCGTGTTGGTCTTGTGGCAGTGGATGTCCAAGTCTCCATGGGACTGGAGTGGTCTGAGATACAGTTTCAGCTGTCACTGTCTAGGCACGGACTCCACCCTGGCCAGTGGGTGTGGCTCCCCCCAAGCTGGTCCCCAGCGGGACGTGAGTGGCATTGAAGGCCACACAGACCAGCCACTGAGGACCACTAATTCCATTAGCATCCCTTCACACTTGCCACGTGTCTGTATTTTGGGAAAAGTTAGAATGCAAGTGAATTTTTTGTTTTTTCTCCCTTTGAGGCCAGGTCTTCCTATGCATGCTAGACTGCCTTTGAAATCACTGTGTAACCCAGCAGGCTGTGAAGTCACTGTAGCCCAGATCAGCCTCAGACTCATAGCAATCTTCCTGCCTCAGCCTCACAAGTGCTAGAATTATAGATGTTGGTCACCACAGTAGGCAAAATTAGTATCTTCTGTCCTGCATATTTTCCGTGCCTTCTCTCCTGTAACAGGCAAGTTAGCAGGCCTCTTTTATCCCACTACTCAGGAGGCTAAGGCAGGAGGATCACTGCAAGTTCGAGGCCAGCCTGAATTATACATAGTAAGAGCCAGCTCAATCAAAAGAACAAAAATCCTCTTTATTTTTGCTCTCGCTGAAAGTTAGGATTTTGTAATCTTTTTCCATTCCCAGATTGACAGAATGACATTAAGAACATTTTTTATTTTTCAGAATCAAGCAGTCTGTTGTCTTTTTAAACACAATGAATGATCTGAAAGCCGGCTGGCAGTTTTTGCTGCCACACTGGTTGGGAGCTCTCCGGCTTGTCCAGATGTACTGTCCCTTAGCAATCTGCGGCCTTCACGGAGGTGCACCTAAGGGACATGAAGTGAAGCCCCAATTGCGAGAGGTGCCACACAGTCACCCACTGTGTCTCTGGATTTCCACGCTGAAGGGCCGAGGGTTGCCCGTTTCTGGTCTGTAAAGGTCATGTGCATGCAGTGAGGGTTGGCATCTTCCTTTAGGACCCGGATGGCGGCAGGCGCCCAGCCTCTTCCCTTCTGTGTTGATGACAAGACCTATTCCAGGCTGACCCATGGACTGCTACTGTGGTGATTCCCTCTGCTGGGTCCTTGCTGCTGGCTTAGCTGGGCAGCTGTTGGGGTCCGGGACCACTCCACCCTCAGAGCTCCAGGCTCTCGCCTGGCCAGGATTCCAGGGGGTCATGCATTCACATTCTGCTTGGGGTACCCCTCCAGGTCAGGCACGCACCATTTGCACACCAGCTCCACAGCTGCTGCAAGCAGGGAACAAGGTGGGTGATCTGTCCTTGAGGAGAGCACAGCAGGGGTGGTGGCCAGAAGGTGTGAGGAGGGCCAGCGCAGCTCTAAATGCCTCCTCAGGCCAGGGAGATGGCTCAATAGAATAAGCGCTTTCCTGCCGAGCACAAGAGCCTGAGTTCAATCCCCAGTTCTGCCAAAAAAATAAATAAATTCTGCCTAATAAATGCCTCCTCAAGGGACACCTCTCATGCCAGTGCCTGGGGGCTCTACCCATCGGCCTTGGTCCCCCACATGCACCTGCCCCTTCTGGGCTCCCAGAGGGCCAGGGCCAGGCTCAGAAGCCACACTATTGTGTCATTTACCATGCATCCCTGGAACTAGGAGAGGCCGGGGTCCAGCCCCACTCCTGGCTGCCACCTCACAGGTGCCGGCAAGATGGCTCGGGGCTTCCACCTTCATGTCCCAATTACAGGGCACTTATGTTGCCTCCCTCTGTCCAGGTGCTGGTGGCCAGAGTGACCAGCCGTGCTCTGGCTTGACAGCTGGGCCCCAAGATGGGGACATCCCAAGGGACCCTGACTGCCCCTGGCATTGCCAGTGCACTGGGCACATTGCTGGTGGTTACAGACATGCGGCAGCCACTCCCATGTGGGAGGCCTTTGTCCATTGTTCTTGTTGAAACCAACAGCCTCCCAGAGATGCCCCATGCAACAACCCAGCAGGAGCTGAGAATGGGCCCACACTGGATCACTGCACTCTGGGAGGCTGAGGCAGGAAGATCACATGTTCAGCCCAGCCTGGGCAATTTAATGATTTACAATGAAAGGGCTAGGAATAGGTAGCACAGTGTGAAGTTCCTAGGTTCGGTTCCCAGGAAGGGAGCCAAGGCCCAGGAGAGCATGAGACCATGCCCCCAGCCCTATCAGTCTCTTCCTCTCTGCCCCTGGGGCTTGGTGAGCCCTGAGCACTGTGTCTTCGTTCTCTCACTCCTGAGCGAGGGAGGCTAGTGGCCTGGCCTGTCACCTCCTGTCCAATTCCTGTGACGCATCACCTCCAAACTTGGAATGGAGATGGCGGTATCTGAATTGTCATCCGTCACTGTACCAGGAGCATTCTCCCGAGCCAGGCTTCTGACAGGGCAGGTGTCGGTGACTGCTGGGGCCAAGGGCAGCAAGGCCACCAGGCTGAGGCCGGCTCTCTGGACCTGTCCTTTTCCCCCACCATGTCTAGGGCAGCGCGCCTGGGCCAGGCTGGGCCAGGCGGGCTGGGGGCCACCTGTACATGTGGCCCTTGTCTCTCTGGGTTGCCCGACCCCACACTGGGGCCCAGCACCTTTAACTGCGGCTTGCACGAGTAATAAGCCTAATACAGTTGACTTTATTTAATTAATAATGATCCTGTTCTATTCTCTGTGCTCATAAAACACCCTGCAGGTTGGCAAAAACACTCATAATATTGATCAGAAGTCAGGCGGGATATTTATTTTGTCTTTACCCCATGAGCATAAATCCTCGACCGTTGCCTCCTGTTCTCTGCATGCAGGATTTACAGTGGCCAGTTTCCTAAAAGCTTTTAGTAATTAAGGAATAAATATCCATTGCTTTTTGTTGGCCAGCCCTGGTCCTGCGGGCTGACCCCTTAGCAACGCGGGTCCAGGAGAAGGCATGCATGCAAGGAGGGTCGCTCAGCCTGTGGAGGGCCAGGGCTTCCCCTGCAGGGAGGGAGCCCCCCTTTCCCTGCGATATTGTTCCAGCCCCCTCTTCCATGCCTCCCTCCTGGTTCCTGTTTTGCTGGCGGCAGGAAGCACATTGGAATTCCTTGCTGCTAGCCTTTTCTTTTTTCTTCCTCTGTCCTTCTTCCCCTACTCTGTCACAGGTTCAGGACCCTGGGTCTCCTCCAGTGCCGCCCCCACCCCAAGGTGAGGCTCCCCTCCTGTCTTCACACCTGAATCCCCTCAGAGATCAGTGAAGACAAACCCACCTGCACCCCTAGGAGGGAGAAGATGGTTCCAAAAGAATAGTATGGTCAGCAGCAGGCACACACCCAAGCACACATCTCTCTTTCAGGAAGCCTGGGGGTGCTCCTGACGTTAGGAAGTGATTGCAACGCTTCATGGGTAGAAGTGGAAAGGCTGAGGACCAAACCCCTGAGGGACAAGTCCACACCACTCTGAAACCATGGCCACCCATGCCACGCCATGGCTGTGCCCGACACCATATCTCCTAAATGGCCACAAGACAGTACTAAAAACCAGTGAGAAGCTTTGTGATTGTTTGTCCAAAACTCCTGTTTCTGGGAATCCAACCCGTTAACCTCATTACCCCTTGGCAGCATACTGAGCTGTCCCTGGCAGATGCCCAAACACAGCTGATGGCAGTTAGCAGCAACTGTGCCTCTGCAGCTCTCCAACGCATGAGGGACAGAGAGGACTCGGCGTTGAGACAGCCTTTCAGCAGCGAGGTTGGCCCTGTCTGGGGTGCGCCCGCCTTCTGCTCAGGTGTCCCCAAGGTCTCTGAGATTCACCCTGCATTTTGCTGGCTGCTGCCTACAGGGACTCACTGCCTTGGGTGACGATGGCCACTGCCCCCAGCGACCCGCCTAGGGGGCCTCAGAACCGGGCATCCCACACTGTGGCACTCAGGTCCCAGGATGCTGATGACCACAGTGTTTTCCTTCCCCTTGAGGCTGCCTTGTGCTAACCATTTCCTTTCTCTTCATTCTCTAATTATTTATTGAGTTCTATAAAGAATTTTGGTAAGGAAGAAACTTGGGAGAAGAAATGGACAGGCTACAGTGACAAATCTGAGCTGGGTCTGCAGAGGTGGCCAGGAACCAGGGCCACAGCAGTAGTGGTGCCTTTTGCCTGCCACAGAGGAGCCGGGTCTGCAGAGAAGGGAGCACCCTAGGCCGGTAGCAGTGTCGCGCTCTAGGTGTGCCCCTGCGGTGGAGCTCTAGATCCCTGGTGATGGAATCGTTGGGCATCTGCAGCAGCTGAGTGTTGTAGTTCTTCCTCACGCGCCACTCTGCATTGCTGGCAGCATGTCAGTCTCCTGGATCTGCCTTGGTGAACATGCTGTAGGAACACAGGCAAGGAAGTGTTTTAGGTTGGCCATGATGCCACCATTCTGGATCTGTTGGGGCCAGAAATGTGCTAGATCTGCACCAGCCAGGTGGCAGCCACCACCCACGTGTGGCAATTGAACATGGAAATGTGTGAGATACGTCTAAGGAGCTGATTTCTTAAATTGGTTTAAATTGGGACAAGGCGGGCGTGGTGGTGCATGCCTATAACCCCAGCTCTCAGGAGGCTAAGGCAGGATATTGCTCGGAGTTGGAGGCAGCGTGCACTGCAAAATAAGCTCAAGGCCAGTCTGAACTGCGTAGTGAGACCCTGTATCAAAAAGACAAAAAACATAAAAGCTAGGGTGCCTCTGTGCTGCGTGTGGCTACTCCTTCTGGTGGCCCAGCCATGGCTTCCCACTCTGAAGCTATTCACACCTGACCCTTTGCCAGGGACAGGACCGGATGTTGACACAGCTAGGAGCAGAGGCTAGCCAGGACAGTATGGCAGGGGGAGTCGGATAGTTGGCCATGAGTCTCCTAATTAAGGAGGCAGCGGAGGCCCCAGGCGGAGTCGGGGCTCAGCTGTGACAGCCAGGCCTGGGCCGTGCTCTTCGCCTCTGTGTGCCCCACTTTCTCCTCTAAACTAAGGCACCGATGGCATCGAGCTCGGCAGATTCAGTCAGAACTAAACCTGAAGACCGTACAGAAGGCTCAGCCTAGGGCCTGGTCCCACAGCGAGAGCAGCAGCGGGAGCCCAGGGCACCCGCCGGAGCTCAGGAGACTGACAAGTCCCAGCACAAGGACTGCACAGATGCTGTGTCTGGAGAGGTCCCAGCCTCCGCTTTGTGGGTGGCACCTCGCACCACACTGTCACCTATTGGAAGGACCTCTTGCGCAAGGCCTGCTCCCGGCCTGTGACTCCATCCCTTTCTGCCTCTCCCATCATTTTGAGAGACAGCTTTGCTCTGCATTCCAAGCTGGCCCCAGACTCCTGCTAGCCCTCCTCTCTCAGCCTCCCATGCCCTGGGATTGCAGGCAGGCACCACCATGCCCTGCACGGCCCTACCCCTTAACGCCATCACCTTGGGGCTGCAGATTTCAGTGGTGAGTTTGACAGAACACCAACATTGCGAGCTAAATTATTATTATCCACTTCACAATTCGGAAGCAGCCGATATCTAAGGACAGGAAAGTGCCAGACGCAGCATTCCCACTGGATGAGAAAGGGTAAGTCCCAGCTTCCTGTAACTCAGTCACCTGGAGACAAATAAACCACTGCTGTGGTGGCATCACCATTGTCACATAGCTGTCTTGCCCTCATGCCTTCTCCAGGCCCTGCAGGGAAAGCGCCTGTGAGGATCCCCCAGCACCAGGCACAGGGATCTCATACGAGAACCAAACTCTGTGACCAGGATGGAGCCTGAGGCAGCCTGCCCGTGGCAGCTGGTCCCACCCCACCTTCACCCTGGAGTGGGGAGAACGCCCTTGGCCTTGGTCCTGCCTTTGTACATGGTCCTTTGCTAGCGTAAGTGCCACATTAGCGACACAGCAGTAGCAGACAGGCAGAGAGAGCTTGGCGCCGTCGCTTCCCAAAATGTGCTTCCAGTCACATGGCCCTCCAGCTGCCCTTCCTCTGCCCCTCTGCTTTCAGGCCAGGCCAGTGGCAGGAGGTGGCTCAGGGCAGACACCACGTCCTCAGCACACGGGAGCCCTGGCTTCCATACCCAGCACCAAGCATACAGTTGAGGCCAGCCCCGGAGCCCGGCTTCCTGTGCTTCCCCGCCCGGCAGTGTGGCCAGGGGGCCCTGTGTACCAGGAGAAGAAGCCCCTCAGTCCCGGCTTCTGCACCCTCTTCCCACTCAGTTTCCCCGAGCCCCTTCCCGGGGACCGTGATCTGTGGCTCGGAGTCTGGCCACAACTCCTGCGGGGCTTGTTCCGTGTTGGTGTGTAGCTTGTTTGTTACAGAGTGTGCTGTGCTCGGGGCTCCTGAGAGGACTCCACTGTCACCAGGCCTGACCCGTGAGGCTGGCTACTGTCTGTCCTTGCCCTCCACCCCATCACTTGCACCTCGCTGGTGGGTGTTTAGGGTGCACATGAGGGGCCGGGCCAAGGTGTCACTCCTGAAGGCCAGGGGTGGCATAGCCCAGCAGGCATCTATGACAAAGTGACCGTGTCCCAGCCTGGTGGACCCCAAGACACCCACAGGGCTCCTGGATGGCAGGGGGCCACCTGCATGGGGCATCATTCGAGGCAGGAAGACAAGAAGACACCTACTCTGGCAACTTCGAAGGTGTCTTCTCTTCGTTTCTGGGGTGAGAGTCGCTGCCCCTCCCCCTGCTCTCCCATGGCTGATCTATTTAAAGGTGTGTCAGCACCGAGATCGGCTGAGGAGCGGGCCCCTCCTCCCTGCTGATGGCGGCCATGCCAATAATTCATTTTTTAGCTCATTAGCTAACAGAAGCTGTGAGCAGTGGTCCTCCGGGCATTAGAACGAGGCGAGGTGATCTACTGCCAGCTCGCTGCTCTTGAACTGGCCTTCCTTGGGGAAAGCGAAAGGTGCCACCGCGCCGGCTGAGGGCCCCAGAAGTGAGCACGGGACATCTGAGTAACAGCTAGAGTTCTGTGCCTCTGGGTCATGGCATCCTGGGGTCATGGCGTCCTGGGGTCATGGTGTCCTGGGTCATGGCGTCCTAGGGTCATGGTGTCCAACAGAATATTCTTACGGAAAACAAGCCTCCACTGCCCTTTGCGCCGTTCACATCCTGTCGCCTTTGCTGCCTTCCACCCACTGGGACCGCTGCCCTCTGCCCTGGGCCACTCTGCCATGGAGCCGGCCGATGGTGGTCCAGAGCCATGACAAACTGTGAGCCAAGCAAGCCTTTGCTCTTCAACCTTGGCTGGCAGGTTTTGTCTCAGCAACAAGAAAAGCAACCCAGAATTCATCCCTACTTGTCCATGATTGTCCTGAGGATACTCTCTCTAAATCGAGTCCCACTGGGGATTCAGGCTTCAGGATCTGAGTCCCAGAGGAGGACCCCAGCTCAGACACTGGTATCCAAGAAGCTTTAGGTCCCAAGGCTGTGGGAAGGCTAGCCATACTGGACCCAGCAACCATGACAGTGGGCACAGCATGGGACCACAGTACCCCCAGGGACCCTGGCCAGGGGCAGCACCCCCCCCATGCTGACCACACTGGGACTGGGACACTTCTGTCTGCAGGCACCTTGGGGACACATGCTGTCCAACTGTGTGCCTGAGACTGGAACAGAGGGCTGAGAAGTGGATTCTGTCTCATCAGGGCACAACACTGTGTGAAGCAAGGCCAGCTCACAGTCCCGACATGTGATCTCAGATCCCAGGAGAGCCTTGACTTGTGCAGATGTTTCTGGCCCATTTTACAGATGAGGAAAGGAGGGTCCTGGACCCATTTTGAAGTTATGGGAAGGGCAAAAGTATCGCTAAGAAGGCAGGCAGGGGCTGGGGACTTAGGGTGGAATGCTTGCTTAGGAGAAGGCAGGCCCTGAGGCCCAAGCTCTGTAATGCTCGGACTGCAGCTTCTAGCCGGCAGCACGGGGAGATTTCTTTGCCCTCTTTCTGGCCACCAGAGAAGACACCCAGAGCTAAGTTGCCCCCTCTGTCAGGGTGGACAGTGGCTGCAGGGGATGGGTGGCTTCCAATAGGAGTAGGGGCTTGCGTGAGCGTGGGGGCGCTAAGTCAGCACCCGAGTCCCACTGCCCCCCCTGGGCCCTGTCTAGACATGGGCCAGACTGCTCAAGAGTCATGTCTAAAGCAGCCATGAGGCCAGGGGCCTCCTCTAGCTCTCCAGCCCCCTCCTAAGGACGACACTATGACGTGCTATGGGCTTCGGTTCTGGAAAAGTACACAAAGCTCCTTGATGGGCATGGCTCTGTCCAGCAGGGTCGGCCACATGCTGGGCAGATCTGGAGGACCACCCAACTGGAGGAGGAAGGTCCTCCTGGACATGGGGCCAGCAGAGGCGGGCCCTACAGCCAAGTCTGCTGCGACGTGGCCCTGGCTCATGTCCTGCCAGTCTTCCCCCGCACTGTGTCAGAGCTGGAGGCCTCCTGTCCCGCACCAGAGTCCTGTTGGAGCTCTTACAGTCACCGCAGAGCCGGGAAGTCCGAGCGCCCAGCCTCCCTGTAGAACCCTTTCTGGCCTTCTTCCCAATTTCAGGGGTGCAGCTCCAGGACCTCATTTCAAAGGAGCGCTCCCCAAGCAGCATGGGTTTTCGGCCCTCAGAACCTGGGCCCACCTTTATTCTGTGTCCTGAACAGTGCTGTGGTTTTTTTTTTTCACAATTATATTTATTCAGACGAACAGCTTTGCAGAAGCAGGAGCCCTTGGTTTGCTTAGCCAGTGCTCACTGCAGCTAGTTTTCAGCACCGATATTTTTTAAGCAAAGAGCAGCTCATCCCTGTCATGTGCATGGCCCTGGATTCCGGTGAGAGTCCTGTGGGGTGGCTGTAGTTGAGGATAGGAGTCACCCCACAGTTTCTAGCCAGAGCAGAGAGCACAGAGCCCAGGCTTCCTGCAGGCTTCATTACGAAGAAAATGCAGTAATCGCGGTACAGACTAGAGTCTCTGTGTTAAGTTCTCTGCTTTATCCCTGGATGATTTGGCAACGACTATTAAAACCAACCCAAGCAGAATAAGACAGCCTGATTTTAATGTCTGCCCCCAAAAAATGAGACTTAGCAGATTGGAGCTTGGCAATCTGGACATAACTCACACCATTATCCTTTTTCACTGAGTTCACATTTTGCTCTTTCTCCTTCATGATTTACGAAATGCAACAACAAACATTTAACATATTATAAATAGGTTTTCTTAAACAGCGTCCAAGCCGCTAGGTACTGTGGCAGTTTTGCCGCGCTTGGTGCCTGCGGTGCCTGTGCTGTTGCCCAGGGTGTGGGACGCATCAGTGGGTGCCGGGCAGCCCTGAGCTGCAGCCCAGGCTTTGCCCTGGAATCGCTGACTGAAAAGCGCCGGAGTCACCCCGGGGTCACTCACATGTACCAGGAAGTGAAGCAAAACTAATCCAGATTTACCCCTGGAAGGATCTGTTTGCCTAAGTATTTAAAAAAAGATTAGGGCTCACCCAACACTGGGTCCCGGTGCAGTGTAAACAGGGGTAAAAGGTGTAAACAGGGCCTGGCCTCCCTGCTTCGGAAGCAGAAATGTCACGGGTGATGAGTTTCCTTTCTAGACGGGGGCAGGAGGCCTAAGTGGCTCTTGGAGTGGCTGGTAGCTGTGTACCCTGATTGTCACCCTGGAGGGAGTTCGGGGCCACTTGTGCATCATCAGAGCCTTGCTGAAGCGTCTGTAATTAGAGCCTCTTGGCACACGGTGGTCTTTTCTTCCTCACCCTCATCAAGAAGGTCGCATCCCGGCCTCCCAGGACACACCCAGGGCTACTTGGCAGATTTCAAGAGCTACTTGTACAATCTCGCTTTGTTCTTTCTGCATCTGTAGCCCTGCTCGCCACAGCAGTGCGGCAGAGGGGTGAGCCTGTGGCACGTGTGCCGCAGCGGGCACACCTCTGCCACCACAGGAGCCAAGTCGCCTGGCAGCCAAGCACTGGGCAACAGCCGTTTTCTCTAAACTAAAACCTCAGCATTCAGATGTAATCGCAGCGTTAGCACTTTGCAATAAGTAAGTGGGTTTGGGGTCACAGTTCTGGCAGTCACTTTCGAGTGGGTCTCTGAAAGGCTCACCGCCCCTAACCTGGAGGGACACCCAGGTTTTAGTGTCTCTCCTCCTCTCTTTCTTGAGAAGCCAAGTCCGCTTTTTGCCCGGCTTCTCCCCCCACCCGCCCTCTTGTGTGGGTCCTTCTTCCAGATCCTTCGCAGCCCCTGGGGAAGGCCAGTTATCACCCCCTCCCCAGCAGCACTCTGCTCTCTGCCCCTCAGACCACCAGGCACAGGCTCCCTCCCTTCCCCTCAGAAAAACCAGGTGGTTTCTGTCACTTGAGGAATTACTCGCGGTTTGCCACCTCTCCGAGCACCCGAAGAGGTTAGAGAAGCGTCCACCCCGGTTGCCTGCTCAGTTGCCAGCATCCTGCTGCTCCTCCAGGACCCTCCTGCAAGGTTCCCTTCAACCCAGAGAGCACACACGCCCTGCCCCGCCCATCCCAAGTGGGAGAGAAGTTGGGAGTCAGGAGCACACAGCCACCTGCGGGCAGGGAGGCAAGCCACTGCCCTGCCTGGACTCTGGCCCCAGGTCCTCCTGTCCTAATTCACCACAGGGGAGACATCACTTTGGGACCCTGGATGACAATTCTGGGGAGAAGAGGGGCTCCCTCAAGCCTCGTGGGGACCTGGCACCGTTGCTTCACCTCCTTCGCTGTGCCTCCTGCCCCATGCGCCAATAGCAGGGGGCTGCAGCCTGGGTGCCTGTGCCCATGGTGAACACGGCTGTCTGGGGACTCTTGCAGGGAAGAGAAGGAGCGGTGGATCCGCGCGAAGTACGAGCAGAAGCTCTTTCTGGCCCCACTGCCCTGCACAGAGCTGACCCTGGGCCAGCACCTACTGCGTGCCACGGCCGACGAGGACCTGAGGACGGTCATCCTGCTGCTGGCGCACGGCTCCCGGGACGAGGTGAACGAGACCTGCGGGGAGGGTGACGGCCGCACAGCGCTACACCTGGCCTGCCGCAAGGGCAACGTGGTCCTGGCCCAGCTGCTCATCTGGGTAAGTGGCCAAGCCCAAGGGCGCTGGGGGGGTGGGGAAGTAGGCGGGGCTGGGAGTACGTGGGCGGGGCCTTGGGGGGACGGGACCAGCAGCCAAGTCCTGATGTTGGCTGGGGCAGGGCCCAGAAGGCAGTGGCCAGCAGGGGTGGGGCCTCAGGGTGGAACCTGCAGTGACCCTGTCCACCATACTCTACTGCCAGGGCCCTCTCCTTAGTGGTAGGCCATTGTTACCCTCTAAAACTGAGGAACAATTCCTATTAGGGAGTCCAGATTCTAGAGATGCAGGTTTATGCGTGCTTTTGATCTGTTGCAGCGGGCACCCTGGGGAGACTAGATTAGATGCAGACACTGAATCCAATCACTCAGCTGTCTAGCCTCACCTCCTCACAGTAGTAAGAAAGGCAACCGAATACTAATTAAGCTACAACCCTGTCCCATTGGCTTGGGCCACAGCAACGTAATAGCACAGGGGTAGCACTGATCAATGGACATTGGCTGTCCTGTGGTTCTGGAGGCTGGCTGGCTAGTCAGGGTGAGCAGGGATGGTTTCTCTGTGGCTCCCCCTTGGTGAGCAGTGGCACCTCATGCTGTCTTCTCCGTGGGCATGTACTGCTGGTTTTACTTCCATGTCCCGTGAGGACACCAGTCCTATTGGGGTGGGGCAGAGACAGTCGCTTTCCAAGTGAGGACCTCAGCTTAGCAATTTAGGGGATATAATTCCACCCATAAGAAATTGAAGGCCATTGTCCTTTTCAGGGTAGCCAAGAGCCCCTCTATGGCAGGGTTCCAGGTGCACATAGGTGTGCAAAGCCACACACACACACACACAATGAGTAGTAGAGCTGAGAGCAAATTCACACTTTTTCATAAGCAAGATGCTTACAGGTGCACACCTGTAATCCCAGCTCTGGAGGCTGAAGCAGGAGGCTCACGGGGAGCTCAAGGCCAGCCTGGGCTGCATAGTGAGTGCAAGGCCTGCCTATGTCACATAGCAAGACCCTGCATAAAAAATTTAAAAAATAAATAACGTTGGGTATTGTCAGCTCATATTTGCCCTTCACCTTGAAACCTGCAAAAGATTAAAACAAGGCTCCCCTCACGGCACTGTTCTAGCAGAGACAGTTTTCGAGCACAATGTGCAACAGCTAAACGGACTGGCTGGGGCTGGCCCATCAGGTGGAGCCCTAGCTGGCTGCCATGAGCCAGCCTGTGGGGAATTTACGGTGGGCTGGGGAGGTGATCGCAGCCCGTTCAGTAAGAGAAGAATTTACAGCCTTCTATTTTATACATTTATACATTTAGATTGAAAGGAAACTATTATTAGTAGGAAATGTTCTAAACTACTCACAAAGGCTGTCTCTGGTGAGATTAGAGGTGATTTCCTCTTATGGTCTTCCATGTTACTTCTGTCTTTCTGTAATGCAAGTGAATTGTCACTATATATATATTTTTAAGTCAAAATAGAAGTAGCAAAACCTAAAGTTCTGCCTGCCCCTTTCCTTTTGCGTGGCACCAGGGCTCTGGGTGACAAGGGTGCTTCCAGGCCCAGCAGCCACCAGCCCTTGCTAGTCCCTGGCCCCTACCTAGCTGCTCCACCCCTGTTCCTGGGGCCCTGCCCCTCCCCCCTGACATCCAGGGACGCTGACATGCCCTTGTCGCCCCTGCAGTACGGGGTGGATGTCATGGCCCGCGACGCACAGGGGAACACGGCACTGGCATACGCCCGCCAGGCGTCCAGCCAGGAGTGCATCGAGGTGCTGCTGCAGTATGGCTGTCCCGACGAGCGCTTCGTGCTCATGGCCACTCCTAACCTGTCCCGGAAAAACAACAACCGGAACAACAGCAGCGGGAGGGTACCCAGCATCATCTGAGAGCGTGCACGCCCGGGACACGTGGCCCTTGGGAGTCACGGCACGTGAGTCCTGTCACATCCCCTCCTCCCTCCTTCCGGTGGTCACCTCCTGCCCACCTGCCCACTCACCCCACATGAAATCTCCAAACCCGGCCCTCCCTGAGGGGTGAAGAGGAGGCCAGGAGGCCACAGAAGCGCTTCCTTTTCACAGACTCCGCCAGAGCACCCGGGACAAGCCGGCGGGCCTGGGTGGCTTGATGATAGCACATGGCACGGGACCCATCCAGGTGGCCTGGAGGCAGAGCGGGCTCAAGGGCCAGGGACGCGACGGGGAGGGGCTCGGGCGCGGCCAAGGAGAGGGGGCAGCGCTCCCTAACTGGCAGTTAAGCACATGAGTACGTTTCACCTCTACCAAACGGAGCACTTGGATCTCATCTCTTCTCCGAGGAGCTTGACGGCATAAATCAGGAGCAAGCACAGAGTTTGTCAGGTTTGAAGCCCCTATGATGGTATGTGTCAAATCAGTTGTAGCTAATCTGTCCAGGGAGAATACTGGCTTCATTACACTTGTATAGTTGAGTTCTTCCAGCATTACCGCTGTTTAATAGAACATGATTAGTCATCACCGAGAAGAAAGCATATTAGCAGAGGAGGTAGTTACGCGGCACGCTCCGGTGATTGCCGCGATGTGATTGCAATGCTCTTAGAAGCATCATATTATCCCAGACATGTTCTTTCAAGCCCTTGGAGCCCTCCTTTCTAAATTCACTGTCATAATTTAGTATCTGTTTAATTTTTCAGTCCAAAGAGAGGAAATCAGTTGCTGAGTATTATTTGACTGCAGTCTCCTTGGTGCAAAAACAAAATGGAAAAAATAAATAAGTATAACTTGGAAATTCAGAAAGAAATCGCAAATTCAGCTGGTACTGGCTTCTCGGGTGCATTTGGTAAAGGAAGTGAACACAGAAAAGCCTGTTTTTTCTGACTGTAAGAAAGATGTTTAGTCCTCTGGTCAAGGTGGGTGTGCTGGGCCCTCAGTCACTCCAGGGCCACATGGCCTGCATGGCCAGGCTTCAGAAAATCTGTTTAAATAAAAGAAGTTCATAAATATGCATTGATTTTTGTACAGACAAATGGCACTTCTGCTAATTCATAAATTGAACTGGATGTGAACTAATAACGTGCACCTAGTTGAGATAAGGGGGTTACAGATCATTGTACATGGGAAATACTCCCAGCAGCAAACACTTCCATTAATGTGATATACAGCTTTTAAAAAGGAGTGTATCAGGATAAGATGGCGGTACAATTTGCTTATTAAAATGGAGAAAGAAAAAAAGAATGATCTGGAAGCATTGTGGAAAGGGGGGAAGGAACATGTGAATTTTCATTCTCGAAGGCATGATTTAGATTTCTGCTAACCAGGGGTGAGGGGCGCAGGCGGGAGGGCTGATCCTGTGAAAATTGGAAGCAGGTGCTCTGCAGGGGCGCCGAGAAGCAGGTGCAGGGGCTGAGGCCCAGCCCGGCCCTGGAACGCGTGGCACCTGGCCCGCCCTCATCAGGGCCACCACTGCCAGGCGGGCAAACAGGAAACCAAACCACAAAGGGAAGGGGCAGCTTCACCTAGCAGCCGTGGCATGGGACAAGGGTACGAGGGTTGTCGCAGTGGAAGCTGAAGACCCAGGGCTGGCGCGGTGCAGGGCCTCAGAGCCACGTTTTTCCAGCAGCCCCCTGAGAAGGTCCTTGCTCCAGTATATTGAACCTTATATTTTGTAAGAGTTTTTCCTCTTCTTTCACTTAAAAACAAAAAAAATTAAAGAAGATGGGGCAAGAGTAAAAGCTTTACACAGGATTTATATGTGGGTAAGCATTGGATGAAGATTTCTAATCCTAAGTAAGCTCAGTGGAACTGGCCAGTATGCAGCAGCCCCAGCCTGAGCCCGCAGCCACTTTCATGGCCCTGCCATTCGGGTTTTAATTCTGCTTTCTGTCACTGTGTAGTTATTTTAAATGTGAATAGAGGAAAAAAAACTCGTTGCCTATTTTTGAAGACTACATTAGCATCTAATCCACTATACACATTCACCTCCACGTAGCCTTGACCGTAAACTTTATGTAGAGAACACAGCTAGAGTATAAATGAAGTTCTTAAATTATTTCATTGTAGTTAATTCTCACTGAAGGAATGCTTTATCATAAATGGAGCCTTCTTTTGAAAAGAAACAGAATTCCTTGTAAGGCTTCGCTTTGGGGTGTATATGAGTCTGTACATATTATTAGATGTGTTTATAATATAATATTTTCCCAAATGACTTATCCCACGCCTACCATGGCCTGAAAGCTATATGGGTATTTCCCCTCCATTCCCTCCAGCACAGAGAAGTCATGGCCCCAACCCAGAGGCCTGGGCCTGTCCCCTCCCTGTCCAAGTGGAGTCCCGTTGGTCTGCTCCAGGGGACCCCCTACTGCCTTGAGCCACAGCTGTGGTAAGAGATGCACAGATAGCAGAGGTGCCACTGTCTGTATCCTAGCACCGCGTCCTGGTCCTTTGCTGACCACGCTCCTGCTTAGTTTTAAAGCATTCTAACATCAACACTGAGCGAAGTAAGGCCCTCGGGTCTCATGGTTCATTTCCATGTTCAGCTCCTAGAGGTGAATGGCACAAGACGCCACCATTGCAGAATCCACAGACCATTTTCTATCCAAAATAGAAATCCTCCCATGATGAGAAACAGCTGGCTGAGAGGACACAGAGCATCGGGTATGCACAGGGATAGTCGTGCAGGTACCCAGATGTGTCCACCTCACCCTACCCAGGTAGCACCCCATTCCGACTGCCAGTTACTGAACCAGAAGTGAGAGGCACAGAGACCTCCCCAGTGGATTCTCCAGTGGCCCGGGAAGCACTGCCAGAAGAAGGGTGCTCCGGTGCAGACCTCACAAATGGCATGGGAAGGTGTGACCAAGCCCCATGCCCGAGTGGACTCCAGAGAACAGCAGTTCTGGGGTGGGCCAGTGACAGGTTCCTAAGTCTGTGGCCCCAAAAACATGTACAGCATTGCTTCTCCCCGTAAGGTTACACAATGTTTATGCAGCCCAGAAAGGCAGAAGAGACATCCAGGGTGGGAGAGGCCGAACCCAGGCCTTGCACCAGGCGGCCAGGCCCTCTACCACGGCTCCAGTCCTAGCCTGAGTCCCTCTTCCCTGTGGTCCTCTGACATCGGCTCTTCAGCACAGGGGCAGAGCCTCCAGGAAGCTTTTGCTCAGGCTGGTGAGGTAAGCTTGGGCCCATCCTCTGCCATGCAGTGTAGGGAGTAACATGGCCAGGCGAGGAGGAAGGAGCTGAGTCCCTGGCTCCCTGCCCCCGACGATGTGCCTGCAGCAGCCTTGTTTTTGCAGCTTGCCATGAGGTTCAGGCCAGAGAAATGCCAGCCTCATGCCTGGCCAGGAACTGGGTGCTCAGGAACCAGAATGTTTTAGAACAAAAAGCACATGCCCAGGGACCTGCCCCCAGCTGCCACCTCCTCCTCACTGCCTGGGAGGTAGAGCCAGCCCACGAGCCAGCCTCCCCTCTGCTGAGCCCCAGCCTGCCTGCCTTGGGCCCCTGGGTGCCAGCAGCAGAGTCACAGGACATCAGGAGCCTCTTTCTAGCTGCCCACTTCTGCCTTCCCAGGCCTCCCTCCTCAGAATGGCCCTACCTTACCCGAAGCAAAGAAGGAGCGAGTGCTGCTCTGCTGCCATTCACTGGTGTGGCCTGGGCACTGGGGTGACCCTTCCCTCCCTCGCCTCAGGTCACTGCGAGGCTGCTGGACACTCATGTCTCCGTCCACTTCCTCTTCAGAGTCCCACCTAGCTTAGTGGGGCCTTTGGCTCACCAGGTGGACCACCATCTCTGTCATTCAGGTTGCTCCGAGAATGAGGGGGAGCCCCACACCCCTTCCTGGGGAAGTCCAGGCCCACCCTTGCTTCTCCTGAGTAGAGAGAGGGAGTCGGGGTTCAAGAACTCAGGACACGGAGGTGGTGGGAAAGCAAGCTGTTGCCCCTGCTGGGCTTTCTTCCCACCCCACCCCTGTCTGCTGTCTGTCCCTCACCCAGGGTCACAGAGCCTTTTCTAGAAGTCTCCTGGGTTGTGTTTATGTTCTCCAAACAAATTGAAAAGCAGTCAGGAAGGAGTTTGAGTACAAATGTTCCAGACACACTTTCCTTCAGAGGAAAAGGACTCCGAAGAGGCTGGTTTTGATGGTGTAAAGGTGTGCCCAGGGTGGTTGCCATTTCACCCCACCAGAAAGGCCAGTCAGGGCCTCGCGTCTGCCACACGTCCTCCGTGGATGGGTCTTCCAGGCTCCCGGGTGTCCCCGTGGCCCTGCTGGTCCTCCATTCTGCTTCCTCTGCTTAGCGCTCTCTGGGTGAATCCTTCACACTGAGCATCTGCAGTAGGCTGTTTTTTGAGCCAAAATCTCGAATTCCTTACAGTTAAGCAGAAGAGAGAAGGGAGGGGATGGACCCAGCTACCTGGGGGAGGGGAATTACCCCGTCTGCATCCGACCTCGGATTCCAAGTCCATCACCGTCCAGGAAGGGAGGCGCTGGACCAGAGTCACAACAATGTCCCCAACTCTATAAAGAAACCAGTTCCAGGCAGTCCGGGTCCCTAGCTCTCACCTCATGGGGAAAAGGCAACTTTGAGCTTGGACCTTAGCGGTGGAAGCGCAGTCTCCCTCCAGTGAAGAAGCGCTGCACGGAGGTAGATCTTCAGATCTTGCAGATTCCCTGTTTAGTTCGTGTCCGCTGCTTTTTTTTTTTTTTTTTTTTTTTTTT